>CM038794.1:40048760-40133480 GCA_021764765.1 Vicia sativa
ATGTTAGCCCATCACCCGCTGAACCATAGAATCTTAGCAACGCCAACGACTTCATCCACTGCGGGAAGCAAGACTGGGACAAAGAGCACTTCTGTCTCCAGTCATCTACCGCCCTTAGCTCGCTTCCAGATCATTATAAAAAGATTTCGTGGTGTCTGACAAAATTTTAGTGAAAACATTTCGCCAACTTTGTAATGGTTCATGTAGAATGTATACAAAAGTGTTCTAAAATGTTGTTTGAAAGAGTTTGATCTCTTGATGTGCAGGAGGTGTGAAAAGCATTTTGATGAGCAAGCAACCAAGTCTTATTACCAATTTAAAAGTATTTTAGTTGCTTGCTCAAATCAAATGCTTTTTCACACCTCACACTTTTGTCAAAGTTCAAACTCTTTTCAAACAAAACATTTCCAAACACTTTGTATACATTCTCACATGAATCATTACAAAGTCAGTTTAAAATGCCTTTTTCAAAACATTTTGTCAAACACACGTAGCTAACAATTTTAAAGTGATCTAAGAGTTAACTAAGAGCCCAGATAACTACTGATGAAAGCAGTGCAATACTTTTCATAACCTTCCCTTACTTTAATCTAACATAACGGTCTTTTGTACTTTTACCTTCCCTTAATTGATAAAAGAAAAGTCGGTGGCGACTTCGCTATCCGCACATTTGTGATACAAAACTCACAAAGTTAGTTCACCGTATTACGTAATCGGCGACTTTACCGATACACCCTAAAGAGAGAATTGCCTTAGGGATTTCTAAATCACCTTTATTGCTTTCTGTTTGACTTGCTTGCTTTATCTTTAAAGGGTTGTGGGTATTATATTGTTGGGGGATCCACACCGGATCCGAGTGCCTTTAGGTAAGTAGAGTAATCGTCATGATCTGCTAGACGATATCAAAACGGTCAACATGATTGGCTATGTTAGCGTGACACTTTGGACGCCCCATACTCTTCATTCCCAAGTCGAGGATAGTATTTGGCTTCAAGCGTGGTGTCATCAACGCTAACTAAACTTTTAGAACCTTTAATTGACCCATCCCCGCCATTAAAGGTAAGATGGCCGGTTGGTGCGTATCTAAGGTTGGTTGATACCGATGCTACGCTCATTGAGATCGACTTTGGGATATTTTCGGTCGACCACTTGGTAGTCGTATTGAAATAAACGCCACGAGAAAGATCAATGATATGAGATTCCTAGAACCCTACATTATTATAGACGTGATGAACCAACTCAAACTTTGTGGGTAATCACCTATACCTCAAGCCTTAAACCTAAGCTCATTGTGTGAATTGTTTGTAAAAGTAAACATGACATCATGACATCATTCGTAGACGCATATCATTTCTAACTATTTCAAGGACCTAGGGATTTATCTTTGCTCTATTTTGTAGGATTATGGCTTAGAAAGACTATTCAATCAACTTCATGGTATACCTTCTCACCAAAGAATTGGTTTCGTAGATTCCCGATCATGCCCGCTCATCAAAAGACATGGTTATCTACTGACTTGGTTATTCTGCTTGAAGAAGATATGATGCACGTCCTATTCCAGCTCTTCGATCCGAAACACCATTGTTTTACATTCTATATTATCGCTGTTCCTACCTTGAAGAGTTCTCTGCTACTTAGGAACCTATTCTTGACCAAATGCCATTCACCGGTTTGGAAAAGATCCCTAAGTACGAAGACATTGCATCAGCCTTACATCTTAAGCGCTCAGACATTGAAGCCAATTAGGAAACTAGAAGTGGAGTTAAGGGTTTACTTGCTAAGTTCCTAATTAAGAAAGCCCGAGAATTCCTCAAAGTTATGATTTTCCATGCATTTGAAGACATTGTGGCCTTGCTAATCTATGGTTTGGTTCTATTTCCTAACTCGGATCAATTCATAGATGTCAACGCCATCAAGTTGTTTCTTACCCACAATCCTGTGCCTACTTTACTCAAGATATTCTCGCATTCTCCACACTCGCATTTTATCAAAAGACAAGGAACTCTCATGTTGTATACTGTATTTGTGTGGTTTATTTCGACCTTCCTCCATCGCTGAAGAATGAACAAAGGATGAAGTGGTCTCAAAGGCTAATGTCACTCTCTCATTCAGATATCCGCTGGAGTCTTTTTCTCCCCAAAAGGACTTCACTTTCATTGAGCGTTGTGGAGAATTTCTAATGTACCACTCCTTGGTATAAGGAGGTATTACTTACAACCTCTTTAGCTCTATGTCACTTGGTTTTGCTCAAGAGATGGTCCACATGATATGCTTCTCCAAGATATTGTGTTCCACTACAACCACGATCTCCGCACTACCGAATGGGTTCATACACGCTGGGGCATGGTAAAGAAGATCGATACCAAGACTTTGGGGCACCAAAACTCCATTCCTTGGGAACCTTACCTCAAATGGTAGCTCGAGCTCAAAACCCTCATGATGCCATTCATCACTGCTTTAATTATGGAACCTCTTGTTATAGGTGACGATTTACACTGCTCTCGATCCCGACATGCCTACCGATTTTGAAGACTGAAGAGATCCCGGATTCAACTTAAAGAAAGAGGGATACCTTTGAAGCCGGTTATGCAAGTGAGAAGAAGGTACTAGAGTTGACAAAGCTACCACGAGGAGCGAACATCAACTCCTACCTCGCACCAAGAGAAGCGCCCATGGGAGACTTAGAGCTTTCGGATTTTTTATGCTTTTGTTATTGTTTTGAACTATCTTTGTACTTAAAAAGAAAAAGAATAATAATAAGAGAACTAATAAATGTTTGTTCATTTTGTTTAAAAATTTAAATCTCTAAGGTCCTGAAAACATTGCATTGCATTCGCATAAACATTGCATATCATAGCATAACATTGCATCATTGTGTACATTGAAGATTGGTTTTCATTCTCGCTATTTATTTTAGCGTAAATGGCTCTTACAGCCTATCAAAGATCTTCAAGCTCGAATGCTGCAGCCAGATGTTCACCCGCTTGGTCCAAGGCCAAGAAGATCTGAAGAAGCTCATCAACAAAGAAGAAGGTTGTTGGTCTCTCAACATGGGCGTACGCTACAAAGGTGGTCCTAAAGTGGTTATCGAATAGAGCTCTCGGGAAGTGTCAAGAAGAGGATGAGCAAAGTGACAAGGGTGATGGCGAATGAGTCGCAGACGAGCCCGAGAAAGACTATGATAATGGCCAAGACTGATGAAGATGACAAGTACAAACAACTTGAAGACCGTCTCAATGCTATGGAAAACTGAAGATGTCGTGGCTGAATTTTGATGATCTCGAGTCTTGTTCCTCGTGTTGGATTCCTCCCAAGTTCAAAGTTCCAACTTTTGCTAAGTATGATGGCATGTCTTGCCCTAAGCTGCATTTGAAACCTATTTTCGTAAGATCAATCCCCACACTCGATGATGAAGTCAGGATGCACTATTTTCAAGAGAGTTTGTCCGGAACCCAATTGGAGTGGTATTATCACCAGAGAATGACCGTATCCGCATTTGGAGTGACTTGCTGATGCTTTCTGGCGCATAAGATGAGTACAATGTCAATTGACACCCACTGCATGCAACTATAAAGCATGTCTATGGGTCGTGATGAGAAGTTCAAGGAGTATGCCCAGAGGGAGAGATGTAGCAGCAGAGTTCAACCACCCTTGTCCAATAGGGAGTTGGTTGATATGTTTATGGAACATTGACAGCCCTTCAATCATCCGATTGGAAAATCAACCGATTCACCGAATGATACTAACAAAGAAGCATTGAAGTCGGTATCAAGAGGGAAAATTCATGAGTCATCTTCAAATCACAAGAGATCTTTTGGTGGTAAGAAAGAAGCACGTCATGGTCGTAAAAGCCGAGCCAAGACCGACCGTGTTTCAACTGGGCAGTCAGTGATCTCCAATCTACATCAACACAACTCCAGACAACGCACTGAGCCTTAACGTACACGAAGATGCTATTTAAGATCAATATGCCGTAATGCAAGCTTGCAACACATGTTGAAAGTAGAGTCGACATTTGAGGATCCTCCTCGTAATGTCAATACTTCTCTCCGTGATACAATCCTAATGCTAAGTGTGCTTACCATTCCAATAGCCCAGACATAGTAATCGATGATTGTTGGCTCAAGAACAAGATTCAAGATATGATTAAACTAAGTGATTGAGTTTGATCCTCCGTTGAGACCAATGTGATCAACGCGCCTATGCCTAACCATGACAAGAGCTCCAATGCTTTCGGTGAGGATACTTATGTTTTCAACATAGATGACTTGACCATTCCTCCGATGACCGTTAAGAAGAATTTGCTACAAGTCGTGTCCATCGAGGATGCCCAGAGAATTGTCGCAGCCCATCCGCACCTGTCGGTTGGGTCGGTAAGACGGAAACGGCATGGTGGATAACCGTGAGATACTATTTATGAAACCACCGTGCGTAAGCCGTGTGAAGATATGTCTAAGTTGAAGATTGACACGCGAATGAAGCTGCACCATCCGTGGGATACCTTGGGGCAAGCAAGTGAAAGTATGATTACATGGGAAGTACAATCGCTCCCCGAGAGCTACAAGAGTCCTATTGAAGATGTTAGCTGAACCGGACGGGGCCCAAAACAACATGCCGAGGACCTCCATTGATCCCATGCGCCTCTCATTATTACTCCTGCATCAAAGCCATATTCCTCCCACAAAGCTGCTCCTTGGAATTATGGAGCTTATGTTTACTATCATGGCGCCAAGCAAGACCCTCCGACCATTGAAGATCTTACCGCTGCTAAGGTTCGACATTGACAACATCACCTGATCAAGTAAGGTGACCAAAACCCAAGAGTGTTCTCCAAATCTCTCTCCAAAAGACATCGCGACTCAAATCGCATTCCATTTATTCAATCCATCCCCAAGATGAGGAGAGAACTAGTGACTCATCCTCGCAGAAGAAGTACCAAAGGAAGTTATCAAGACACTCCAAACAAGAAATGGAGGAAATTCAAGATTATCAAGAAAAGTGACTACAATGTGGTGGAACAATGGGATGCACTTTCCAAGATCTCCATGCTTGCTCCGCTTGTGTTTCGAGGCCCATGCTCTGGTGAAATTTCAAGAATGCTCGTGTACCGCAAGACACTACTACCCACCAGCTTGAAGTTTGTATTAGCCCGGGCTGCCAACAACGGCCCAGGATTCTCCGATGTCGATTTGACTCCTTCCTAAAGAAACACAACAAAGCTCTTTGCACATCTCTGTTGAATGCAAGGGCATTACATTATCTCATGTTGTGGATATTGGTTCTCTAAACATCCCACCAAGACCGCTTTTGATCGGCTTGATGTCGAAGGGTTGGTTCTCGAGACCCAAAGGACATTATTGTGAGAGCTTTTGATGGTTCTAAGCGAACAAAGACTGGAGAGCTCATTCTGCCCGCCAAAGCCGGCCCCGACTCGACTCTACTTTCTGTCATGGACATCCGTCCAGCTACTCTTGCTTACTCCTGACGCTCTTGGATACATGGGCAAGCGCTATTACCTCTACCCCGCATCGTTGAAGTACCCAAGGAAAGGGAAGGTTGTTACAATGTGTGGTGAAGAAGAATATATGGTCACCATTCACAATCATTCCGATACCTCAAGTGGAGGGTGAATTTTTGAGACTCCCTCAAGATTTTGAAACGATCCCCAGTCATGCCTGCTGACTCCTCCGCACCTCCCGGTTACCCAAGTTCCGCCTAGATGGCTCGCCGAAGATGCTCAAGCCGGCAACGAGGAAGTACTATTTGGGACAACTCCGATCTTCCTTTCAAATTTGACAAGACTGGTTTAGCCTTCACCATCAAGGGTCAGAAGATGATACGCCGCGAACGTGCCGGCCAACTTCCTTTCCGCATCAGTCCGAGTGGAATCCATGTTATAGAAGACTACACAACGACTTCACATCGCCAGGTGGATCTTCCCAACTCGACGACAACGGATTCAAGAATTGGAAGACCGAAGACGCCATACCAATCTTCCTTTAGATGAGTACTGTTTGATTTGTTTTTTTCGTATTTTCATGTTTTGAATAATAAACTCTAAAGCCTCAGGTGCCTCGCCCGGGCATCATGGCTCGTCATGAGGGTTATTATCTCGTCATTTGCATATTTACATTCAATAAAATCGTTGGACTTTTGCATAAAATTGTTGTTTTCTTTCTTTACTTTGTCACCCCTTCAAAAAGCTATGTGTTTCTACATACACCTAATGTTGATACACCGCGTAATCACTCCGAGTCTCACAGTAACAAATATGCTATTGCCGAATATGACTTCGATAATCCGATCTACCGTCAAGATGAAAGTGAGGAAGATTGTGAAGGCGGTGGAGAATCCGTCGATTGCTACAAAGAAGAAGATCGAGTTAGCTGTACCACACTAAGAGCAAGTTAAGGTTGTGAACTGCACGACGAAGATGAAAGAGATCAAGATAGAGCGGTCTTGAAAACAAAGTTGTTAAAGAAAGGTTGGTCTTGATGCTACGAGACTATGTCGAGGTTTTTGCTTGGTCATACGAAGACATGCCGTGTTTGACATTGATATTGTGGTACACCGATTGCCGCAAAAGAAGGTTTTCCCAAAGGAAATGTATGTCTGCGTGACGCGTCCCGAGATGTCGAGAAAATCAAAGCCAAGTCATGAAACAGCTTCAACGCCGTTTCTAGTCATACTTTATCCACAATGGTTGCTAATGTGGTGCCTCGTGCTCAAGAAGGATGGCAAGGTAACGGACGTGTAGATTACGAGATCCGAATAAAGCGAGTCCTAAAGACGATTTTCCACCCCCATTGATGTTCTCGTTGACAACACCGCCAGATAAGGTTTTCCTTCATGGATGGTTTCTCCTGCTATAATCGATCAAAATGGCTCCTCAAGACATGGAGAAGACTACTTTATTACACAAGGGGCACTTCTCGCTACAAGGTTATGCCTGTTTCTGACTAAGAACGCAGCGCCACTCTATCGGTGCGTATGGTAACACTATTTCATGACATGATCCATCACGAGATAGAGGTCTATGTCACGACATGATAGCTCGATCACGGCATCGAAGAACACCTGATCATTTGCGTAAAACTATTTGATGATTCAAGAAGTACAAAGTCGAGACTCAATCCTAACAAGTGCACTTTGGAGTCGATCCGAAAACTCCTAGGTTTGTTGTCGGTAAAGGTATTGAAGTTGACCGCCAAGGTTAAAGCTATTCAAGAAATGCCGCCCGCGACCGAGAAAGAAGTCGAGGTTTTCAATGATTGAATTACATTGTCGATTCATTGCACATCTAACTGCTACTGTGAGTCAATCTCGTTACTAAAGAAAGATCAAGTGGTAGAATGGCCTATCTAGATCGCTTTGACAAAATCAAGGAGTACCTACAAAATCCTCCTATTCTCGCCGCCTCTACCAAGGAAGACCTCTTATCATGTACTGATGTTGTTAGAGAACTCAATGGTGTGTGTTGGGCAACATGACTAGTCTGGTCGAAAGAGCATGCCATATACTACCTTAGCAAAAGCTTACCGATCGGAAACAAGATATCACAAACAGAGAAAACTTGCAACGCTATTTCGGGTCGTTCACCGACTAAGACAGAGATATATGTTGACTCACACTACATGTTAATTTCAAGATGGATCCGATAAAATACATATTTGAGAAACCACCTCTCCCAAGAATAGCAAGATGACAAATGATCCCCGACCGAATACGACATCCAAAGACACTTCGTAAAGCGATCAAAGGAAGTGTAGTAGCCGATCATATGGCTCATCGTCGTAGATGACTACGCCTATGCGCCTCAATTTCCGCACTAAGATGTCTTACTAGTTATCGACACAAGAACCGTGCCCCACGCAGGACCGAACAAGGATCCCGATGACCATGGTCTTTGATGGAGCCTCAAACGACTTGGCAATGGCATTGGCGCCATCATTACATCCCCCGCAGCGACATACGCTTTCACCGCCAGATTATGTTTCAGTTGCACCAACAACATGGCTGAATACGAAGCGTGCATCATGGGTATTAAAGCTACTATTGACTTAAGAATCAAGTTCTTGCAAGTGTATGGAGACTCAACTTTAGTGATCACCGACATGGGCTTAATGGATACTTAAGTATCCGAATCTCATTCCATATCGAGAGCATGTTTTGAGTTTGATCCCCTACTTCAAAGAGATCACTTTCAATCACATTCCACGAGAAGAGAATGAGTCATGCATTTACTGGCTACTATGTCGCCTATGTTCAAGGTCGATGGGACAACGAGGCTCCCCTGCATCATCATTGAGAAGTTCGACAACCAACATATTGTTATGAGCTTGATACGTAAGAGAAACCTTGGTACTATGACGTGAAGAGGTATCTCGAGACTCAGAATATCCCGTAGGGCATCTATCAAGGATAAGAAGTTTTGAGAAGGTTTGCATCCAAATTCTTCCCTCAAAGAATCATCCTATACAAGCACAACCATGACTTGTGCTATCCGCACTGCGTAGACCGGAAACGGCGGAACGATCATGGAAGAGTTACACGGCGCATTTGGTACCCACTCCAGTGGTCATACGATGGCTAAGAAGATTTTGAGAATGTGTTACTATTGGTCCACCATGGAAGTTGATTGTCACCGCTACGCCGATCTTGTCACAAATGCTAGATATATGTGCATAAAGTGCACGCATCTTATTCTTCAATGTTTTAACTTCTCCTTGGCCTTTGCAATGTCGGGCATTGACATGATCGGGGAAATCAAGCCCACAACTTCCAATGGACATCGCTTCATCCTGTGGCATTGACTATTTTACCAAGTGGGTAGAATGCCCTCGTCGCATCCGTTACCAAGAATGTAGTGGCTCGATTCATCAAGCATAATCTTATCTCGTCGATATGGCACTCCTAAAAGATTATCACAGCATAATGGCTCTAATCTCAACAATAAGATGATCACCAACTCCGCACGCCTCAAGATCAAGCATCACAACTCTTCTCCTTATCGTCTCTAAGATGAATGGCGCTGTGGAAGCCGCCAACAAGAACATTATTAAAAGATTATACGTAAGATGACAAAGGACTTACAAAGATTGGCATGAGATGTTACCATTTGCTCTTCATGGTTATCGCACTACAAGACGGACATCAACAAGCAACCCCTTCTCTTGTATGTGGTATGGAAGTACCCTACCAATCGAGGTTCGTGATACCCCACCGTAGTCTTCCAGACGCAGAGTTAGCGGGCGAAGACGATTGATCCGCATCGCCTTGACCGATTAATTTGATTGATGAGAACACGGTGTCCATCTCATGGACAGATTTATCGTGCGAATGAATGAGCATTTAACAAGAAGGTCAAACACCGAGTCTACCAAGTCGGTGATCTAGTAGTCAAGCGCATCATTCTCCCACAAGGTGATCCCGGCAAATGGACTCCCACCCACGAGGGACCGCTTTGTAGTCAAGATGTTTTTCTACGAGTTATGATACTTAGCACCATGGATGGTGAAGACTTCCCACACTCGTGAACGCAGATATAGTCAAAAATACTACGATAAAAGAGACCCGCTAGGTCGATCGGACGAGGCAAATGTAAGGGCATCCTGCAAACCAAAAGGGTTCGGGAAAAGTTAAGGATATATACAAAACATGTACACCCGCAAGTCGAAAACCCGAAAGGCGGTTTGGGCAAAAAGGGTATCTGGAGACTGAAACCCGAATGGGTGGTCTAGGCAAAAGTTAGGATTAAGGCATAACTATGTCTCGCCCAGATCACCGCTTCCACTACTACTATCAAGATTCAAGATTCAAATGGCGAAGATCAATTCACTCACTTTCACCGACAAAGAAGGAGATGAGATAGTTGAAATATATGAGTACTAGCATAGTTTGAACTTAACGAGATTCTTTCACGTAGCTTTTTACCTTTCTTGTATACAAACTACTTGGCCATACGCCACCTTTCAAATAAATACAAGTTTTCTTTCTCTTTACAATTATCACTGTTGTTGTTTGCATAAAGTCCAACGTTTGCTTTGAATGATTCTATGCATTTGACAATAAAAATCTATTCACAAACGTGCGAAAAGTGAACATACAAAAGTAATTGCTATAGGCTCTAGGAATTGAGATGACGACGAAAGTCACCAACATTTCCAAGCAGCATGATCCCCACAGAAATGTCATTCATTACAAACCTTCCCCAGTGGAGTACGCGTCGGTCCCCAAGCAATGGTTCCACTCAACTTAACCGGATTACGCCTGTCTTCGAGCAATAACATCTCATCCCCAGCCGAGGTATTTATCCCCAACAAGATATATCTCAACATTTCCTTTCCCGACAAGAGATTCTAGACTTGAAACTTGGTCGATAGTGCACCGGAGGAAACCTACACCTCTTATCCTCGCCGAGATTCCAACGGGCTCCATTCTTCTAACCCGGTCTCCCCAAAGAATCACCGACTACGCCCAAAGAAGATTTACACACCAAAATCCCCAGTAGAATACCTCCAAGATTCTCCCCAACAGGATCTGTACACAAGATCCTCACAGCGTATCTCTACCGTCCTCAACAATATCTAGGCCTGAAACTCGGTCAGATAGGGCACCGGAGGAATCAAAGTTATCTTTCTTCTCAGGATCTCCATCCTCAAACAGAAGTCAGAAATCTCCAAGCAGAACTTCCGCATCTTCTTCAAGATGGATATGTTTTGAAATACCACAACATCTATCATTCATACATTACTCATAAAAGTCATAATTTGTGCATATGTCATGCATCATACTTTGCATAAGACTAACAAATATTCTATCAAAGTTTCTCTTGTTTTCTCCAAAACAGGTGAAAATCACTTCTGACGCAAACTGGTCCAGGATTAAGACCCGAATTCAGACGGGAAAACTATCTAAAAGACCGCCCCTAGTTGTCCTCCGACAACTGGTCCAGGATTAAGACCCGAATCCAGACGGGAAAACTATCTGAAAGACCGCCTCTAGTTGTCCTCCGACGACTGGTCCAGGATTAAGACCCGAATCCGCACGGAAAACTATCTCGAACGATCGCCTCGTTGTCCTCCCGGACAACGGATCCAGGATTAATGCCCGAAGCCAGACGGGAAACCCTATCCGAACGATCACAAGTTATCCTCCGATAACAGGCAGTGGATCAACACCCAATGCACAACAGGGAAGTTATCCACATTTTGCCAACTACTATCCCTTCAGAGTAACCTGCATGAAGATGTATTCTGACTCCTCCTTATTATCAGCAGCAACTGCAGAGTCTAGCGGACGACTCGGTTGCCTTGGATGGCATCTTAAGCCCATCTCCGACTTTGTCAACAATTTCTCCACCTTCGAATGTCATATTTGGTTAAAACCACAAACCAATAACTTCATTCAGAGATGAGCACAAAGTCTAACGTACGACTCCCTCCGGATGGCATCTTAAGCCCATCCCCATGCTCCTTTCATTTCCAAGAATGCCTGCCGAGCCTAGCGTATGGCTCATTCCCCAGCATCAATCTTTCCAGATGGCAAGCCCATCCCCGCCGCTCTCCTATCAACAATCTTGAGTCTAGCAGACGACTCATTCCCAAATAAATCTCCGCTCCAAATGGCATCTATAAGCCCATTCCCGCATCATCAACCAACAGCGAGTGCAAATTTTCAGGTGTACTCGAGTGTTCAATCATCTTCTACCTCCAGGTCACGAAAAATTGAACACGATTTAGGGTTTCTCTTAAACGGAAAAATTGGACCTCGAGACCATTACCAATGCATTCGGAATGATGTTTCCAATCGATCCATGGTTTTAGAATTCATTTATATTACTTGTGTATGATTTTTGATTTTGTGGTTGAGCTGCCGAGCCAAGGCCTAATCGAAGTTTTCAAAAATTTGAAACGAGGAAGATGAAGTTATGCGAGATCGGTGCAACTGTGGGACGACGCTGCTTGTAATCCATTCGCTCCATTTTCAAACACGTATGCTGGTCTCGGGATGGTCAAGGCATGGTATTGTGAAAGCAGGGTCCTGGGTTCGATTCCCACCAGGACCATCTGTTTTTTTTCAACTTTTACAAGTTTGCATTTTTCCATATTTTTAATATTTAATATTTTACATGCATTTTAATTAATTTCCATAATTTTTCTCATGCATTAAAAATCATCAAAAAAATATTTTTCTTTTGCATTTATTTTCATAAAATGTTTATTTAATTTATAAAATTAAAAAATATTATTTTCCATGCATATTTAATTTTATTCATAATTTATCATTTAAATCACTTTTAATTAGTTTTTAATTATTAAATCATCTCCAAAAAATCCCAAAAAATTATTTTAGCATATTAATGTTATTTCCAGCATGCCATATTTTTCTCATTCAAAAATTTGCATTTTTGCTAATATTTTATTCTTGTCCGATTTCTCTCGTATTTTCCGATTTCTCATCCTTTTGCAGGTTATCCCGTTTCGGACGTTTTCTTTTTATCGTTTTCTTTTTTCCAATAATGTAATTGCTCATGGGATGTAATAGTTTTAATTAGGACTTTTATTTTCCGCATCGTTTAAATTATGTATCTGCCCCAAAGCCATGTAATAGCGTAGGATTTACTTTCCGCATTTTACATTCCCGCGTTTTAATTTCCGCACCCTATGAACTGCTAGTAATTAGGCGTGTATGGCAAGATAAAATTGAACGTAGCTCACTCTAATTTTCAAGATAAATATATCTGAATTGACACACTCTTTTCACACATGCACCCCTTAGGGTAATTCTCTCTCGTTGCCTTTACGAATTCACATGGTCAAGTCCCTCGAACGTAGAGGTATTCTAGCACCGTTGCCTTCAAACAAATCATCATAGTCCCTTCGATACAAAGATCATAAGACCCACGATGTCGCCTACGAATACATGATCTTGACCCTCGATTGTTGCCTACGAAAAATGATGATAGTCTCTTCGAATGTGCTAGGATACTTCCTACAAGTTGCTTTCTATGACCATCCGATGTCCCTTCGAATGTCCCTTTTACATCCAACGAATAGAGTTACCTACCAGCTAATGGTACGGATAGCACTATTCTAAAGGAACGTAAAACAACACGAAAGCGACCAATTCTGAGTAGGTAATAAGACTTTTAGTTGGTTGCTCAAATCAAATGCTTTTCACACCTCACACTTTTGTCAAAGTTCAAACTTGAAATTCCTGGCAGCAGATACGTGATGTCACAGAGAATGTTATGACACAGTATCTGACACTATGTTAACAGTTCACACAAGAATACAGAAGCAAAGAAGAACACAATAAGTTGTTCACCCACGGTTCAACAAACCTACATCCTGGGGCTACCAAGCCGTGGAGGAAATTCACTATTAATATAATTAATTCAGAATAAACCACCGCTTATCTTCTTCACTTAAACCTACCCAATGCAACTTCAACCTAAGTCCTACTTAGATCTCGAAAGTACCCACTCACTCCCTCAATCACAGAAGTGATATCAACTATTGACTAATTGAATTGTGAAGACACACTTCAATAAAATATCTTGATCTTGCTTCAAAGCTTCAATCAAGAGACAAACACTGTGCTTTAAAGCTTTGAGTGATAAACTACCCTTACAACAAATCCTAGTCCAATGCACTTATCAATTGATAGTTGCTTGGCTCACAAGAGAAACTAGAATTACACAATACCAACTATTACAAATCCTAACAAGACACAAAACAAGTCGCTATCTCTTCAATACATTCAAAGGGCGCAATACGCTTGTAAGGGTTCTTTTCCTTTATAGAAGCAACTGAAACTTCAGTTGGCTTCCATAAAGATAGCTAGGGTTCACTTAATTTAATCCTAAAAACATGGTCTTTCAACAACCAATTTAGGTTTAATTAAGATCAACCTAGCAGCCACGTGAGTGCTTTCTAATAATAAAACAATATTTAGCACTCAACAAACTTCCTAAAAATCTCAAGAACAAACAGATTCTCGCAGAACAACATGATCGAATGTCATAACATCGCTATGACATCGATCGTTTTCTCGAATTTCCAGACATCTTTAGCTTCCGCCTGAGCTATCTTTTAACATCCTTAGCAGTGTAGGATTTATCTTCAATCTCTGAATGTCATGACATCTATCATGACATTGCTAAAGCCTAGTTTTACCAAAATTAATGCCAACCTAAAAACACTAACAAACTCCCCATTTGGCACATTTTTGGCTAAAACTACTTAACCTATCAGAGTACATATGCAGCAGAAGACAAACTAGTTCTAATCTTAAATAAACTAAAACCTAGAGAAGAGATAAATTCTACCCATACAAAATCCCATAATTCTCTACAATTGCCTCATATACAAAATTTTAAACAGCATACAATTTCCCAAAGTCCTAAGTCCCATACTCATCATACAAGAGTTCTTCTCCCTTTAGCCATAAAGGTCCAAAGGAAACCATACAATTGCCCCAAACATTCAAGCAAATAATTAAAGGAGGTACCAACAATTGTCAAGAGTACAATGCTCACAACAATAAGTTACAATCATTCAAACAAAATTGGGAAAAGGAAACAACACAAGAACAAGGAAAAAAATGACAAGAAAATTGACAAAACAAGAAAGAATGGGCAAGGAGAACATCTCGTGCTTTCTCCGTAAGAAGCACTGTGGAAGGAAGCATCTTCGTAATCTCTTCAAGAATGTACCATCCGACTATCATCATCTTCAAGATCACCAAGCATCACTATCGCCTCCCTTCATCCTCAACCTCCGATCCCGCCTAGTTGAGAGATTAGCTCTTCCGCATTGCTTTCTTGCTTCAAGCTCCTGCAAGTTGCTCTTAGCACAAAGAATGATATTTGCCTTTTGAGAATTTTCTTTGATGTTGATGTCTCAGCAGATGTCATGACAATGTCCGGGACATGCTTCCTTGAAACAGCTTGTAGTGGAATCCAAGAGGCTCCTTACTGCATCGCATCTCGCCTAGAATATCGTGGAATTGGTCGCTGATAATTCCACAAGTAGGGAGGGAAAGGCTATAGGTCCTTGATTGCATAGCTTTCAAAGATGCTTGAGGGTCTCATAAATATGTATGATCCATAGTCAATGCACCGAGTACCCATCGCATATATGAATCTTCCCAATCCATTGAAATGGTGGATTTGTGATTGGTTGGGACCCAGCCAAGATCAATCTTATGCAAGATGGCAAATTTGACACTCAACTTGCTTGTCGAGAGTTTTCCCTTTAGAGGCCACCTGCCTTACTTGATTTGCAGTGATGGTTTGACAAATCTTGTTGTCGCCTCCACCGGCCGAGTATTATCGATCTACCCGTAAATCTATTGATCACATTTGGAGAAAACTTGACTTTCCTCCCTCTCACATACACAGTCTGGTAGTCATCAAAATTCCTATCCCCACAGTCATTTGTGAGATTGACAATAAACTCTCTCACCAAAGCTTCATAACTTGAGAGCTTCACGCTTGCATCACCCCGCCTCCTTAATCAAGTTAACAATCTCCTTTCATTCTAAAGCACTCTTGTTCAACTCTCTTCTAGTGCAACCTCTTTGCAAACATACTTCCACCTTCCAAAGACTTTCGGGATGATGAAATGAGATGTTATCAATTTCCACTTCGTGCACCTTGGAAAGTTTTCCAAGAGTTGGCTTCTTTCTTGAATGTATGTCAGTGACATTCTCCTCAACATCAAACTCAGAGTCATGATCAGACTCCACAGTGTTCAGGTTCCTTCATCTTTTTAACAATAGGTGTTCTCTTTGTCTAGAGTCACCAGAATGCTTTTACTCTACATTTCTTTTAGAGGTTCCATTTTGGAATACTTTTCGCCTTTATGCACATCTTCCACACCCTTTCTTTGACAAGGCTCGTGGAGATGCTTGTTTTCCTTTCTTCTCATCATCATCCTCTTTGCAATGCTAGGATTAACATTGGCAATGAGGTCATTGTCTCGAGAACACTTCATCCGGTCTATGACAAGGGTTTCATCCAATTCTCGAATCTTGAATGAGACTTTTCAAGATTATCACAACCGTTTCTCTCGAGTCTCTTCTAGGATACTATCAGAGATATAGTCAGCAGGGGTTTCAACAGAAATACACTTAGCTGGATATTCCTCAAGAACATCATCAGAAATCACATCTTCATTAGCAGCAGGGGTTTCATTACAAGCATCATTAATACTCACTAATCTTTAATGTAGGATCAACAAAGATTCTTGAGGAGAATCATGATCACCGATGTCTTGACATTTCTCTGTGACATCTGGATCAACTGCTAAGCTAGGGCTAGCAGACTTTTCATTTAGAGGGACTGAAACCCCGGGAACAGATTGGTCTTCATTGAGGATCCTGGTTACCAATCTAGCAATGGCTATATGCACAACCCTAGACTCCTCTGTGTTTACCATTTCTGAGGGAATAGAAGAGGATGGTACATAAGTCTTACCAGAAGGTGATGCTTGCGTCCTTCTTGCATTCCTTGTACGCAATTTCTTGACCTTTTCTGGGTCTGTGGCCATTGCGCGCAGAGGAGTGATTCTCAGAGCTTCAACATGCATGTCATCAGTATTTTCCCTAACTTCATCCATGGCAAGAGATGATGAACCAGATTTTTGAGAAGATGAAGATGATGAAGACATATTTTGCTGGAAGATTTTGAGGAAATGAGAGCGAGAATGGCAGAGGTTTTGAAAGTTTCTTTTAGATGAAGGAAATATGATACTTTCAAAAGAAGAAACTATTATATGAAGGAGTCTCATCCTATTCTTGGACCTTTTAAAAATAAGAGGAAAATACTTAAATAACCTACTTATAAATACTTGAAGGAAAAGATCCTTTCCATTCCTTGTTGTATACAAGGTTAATTGCTACAATTCCTCATTTGGACAATTACCCAACTTGCCCCTTAACATTTCAAACTGGCTAGTCTCAAGCACTTTAGTAAAAGTGTCACAATACAATGTCATGACATCCTGTATGACATTGTATTTAGTCAGCATCTGCTTCATCCAGATCATCTGGAGAACAATTGCTACCAGCTGCTATGTGATCATCTCAACATTGTACAGAATACATGCTTTGTTTGTCGACTGAAGAAACAGGATGGTTTCTCAAGATGAACCATCCTTCAAAAGAGCTTTCACACAAGCATTTATCAACACTTTCTCCACTTATTTTCTTGGACAACTTCAAGTGTGTAGGAGCAGGAGTCCTTTTATGGCTGACATTCTTCATCCCAGTCCTCTTGACAATCCTCCTTGCATATTTGCTCTGTGAAAGTTGTGTTGAGACTTCCATTATTGTGTCTGACATTCCTCCAAACACTATGTCACCAACATAAATTTGAATCACCATTATCTTTCCTCCTTTATTCTTGAAGGAGAGAATTTTATCCAAGACTCTTTTCCTATATCCTTTATCAGTAAGTAGCTTGGTCAACCTATCATACCAAGCCCTAGGAACTTGCTTCAAGACTAGAAGTGGTCGATGTCTAGACATTGGTTGTGACATTCTGGTTTGCTTTCCAATATTACACTTATCACAGACTCTCCCTTTATCAGTGTGAAGTCTTGGTATCCTTCTGACTGCCTCCATGGAATTGATCCTTTTCATTCCTCTGAGATGTAATTGATCAAGTTCTTGCTGCCACATGCCTTTACTTCCTCTTTATCTTTGATGAGAACTCATAGAGGATGAGTGGTGCTCTTAATCCCACTTGTGCAGTTGTCTTTGATTCGACCTCTCATAATCACTACTTGATCACCATTGATTACAAGACATTCAGACTTGGTGAAGTCGACTGTGAATCCCATATCACATAGTGACTTATGCTAATGAGATTTGCAACAAACCTTTACCATAATACTCCATTTAAATTTGGAACCTGCACAGCTTTGAGTTTCCAATACCTTTGATTTCTCCTTTGGCTCCATCTCCAAAAGTAACACACTGGTAGAGTGATGCTTAACATCATTGAGAAGATTCCTGCTCTCACCATGTGCTTGGAACACCCACTATCAAAGTACCACTCTTTCTTGGTAGACATACTAAAGAAGTGTTAGCTTAGCTTCTTCTTCCACTGTTAAGAGTATGATACCCTCGTTGGTTTTAGGCTTCACATAAGACCCTTGAATAGGATATCCATGAAGTCTCAGAGCGTAAAGATTTTATGTGACCAAACCTTCCACAATAATGACATCTCCATCTTTGAAACCGCTTTGTTCATGTTTCTATGATTTTGATGTTGCACCCAATGTTGTGACATATGCTTTGACATTGGTCTATTAGGTCTGTTCTTCCTTTTGTTATAGACAAACTTAGTCTTCATATATCCCGAGGCGCACTGCTCACCGGCTTGTGGTATGACATCTTCTTTGTCATTGACTTCCTGTTTGTTCCATTCCCGGTTATTTGCAATCTCTTTGCGCACATAGCCCCGAGCTGCATACATTCCTGCTTTGGGTTGTGACACCTGCTTTGATATTGTTTTCCCATGTCTCTTCTTCTTAATGTCACCAACAGTTGCTTTTCAGCCACATATCCTAGACCATGCTTATTTTCGCATTTTGTCCAAGTCAAGAATTTCTTCCAACTTATCAAGACTCGATGTCAACATTTTGAGATTTAGACATCTAATCAAGTTTGGAATTCAGATAACAATATCACTATTGAGGTGATTTATAGTGGTGTGTTTTCTTCTCACCTCCAACTTCACATTCTCAACTTCCAACTTCTCAATCGCCTTTTTCTGCCCTCATTCCGCTAACATGCTTCACCATTTTTATACACCTTGTTGTTCAAGAAGCTCTTCAAATGTCACTTCCTCATCACTAGAATCCATATCGAGTTGTACACTCCAGAGAGAGCACAAGTTTGGCACCTTCTTCCTCGTGATTCACTTCCGAATCACCATCACCAAGTGACAGCCTCTTTCTTTTGGTTCTTTAGAAAGGTGGGACATTCAGTCTAATATGTCCAAATCCTTCACATTCATGACATTGGACTTTACCGCTTTGACTTCTTTTTCTTCGACTGGATCTTCATCGAATCATAAGATCTGATGTCGATGCGTGTCCTTGACATGTGACCTTGACTTTGGATCAATTCTCCGATCGCTTTGTTGAACTGCCTCCAAGCATGGCTATAGCTTCGATATCTTCTCCTCATCTTCCTCCTTGCATCCCCTCGAATTGGACAAGTGCTATGCTTTTGTTCTTCTTGTCACAGCTTCACCGATTCCCATCTCAAAAGTCATAAGAGATCCCATCGCTCTTCAACCTTCAAGGTCGATGTCCCGAGCCTCCTCTATTGCAAAGTGACTTTCATTGCAAATCTCTTAGGCAAGGATCTGAGAATCTTTCTCACCAGCTTCTCTTCTGACATCTTTCACCAAGTGCTCCTCGAGGCATTGGTTTCCAAAATATTCATGTGAAATTCATGAATATTCTCATCTTCCTTCATCTTCAAATTCTCAAATTTGGTAGTGAGCATCTAAGTCTTGACATCTTCACCTTGGATGTCCCTCATGAGTAGTTCCGAGTGTCCCAAACATCCTTGGCCAGCTCACATTGATGGACCAATCAAGATGTTCTCACAATACCATTGAACAGAGCATTCAATGCTTTAGAGTTCCCAGAGCTAGCTCTTCTTCCTTTGCTCCATTCTTCCTCGTTTCAAGATAGTAGTCCCATCTTTCTAGCTTGGTGGGATGTTTCCATCCTTTATCACCAGCCTCCAAGCTTTAATGTCCACTCGATCTTAAGAAGGCAACCATACGAGGCTTCCAAGAATCATAATTAGACCCATCCGTAATAGGTGGTCTTCCTCCAAATCCTCCTTCTTTATCCATTACGCCGTAAACTATTATCCCTAGATTTCACCCGAAATGCAAGGTGCCCGCTTGATGCCAATTGAAATTTCTGGCAGCAGACATATGATGTCACAGAGAATGTTATGACACAAGATCCCGACACTATGTTAACAGCTCACACAAGAAATACGTAGCAAAGAAAGAACATACTGTTGTTCACCTCTGGCTCAACAAACCAACATCCGGGGCTACTGCCAGTGGGAATTAATTAGTGAATTAATCTGTGAATAAACCACCAGTTATCTCCTTCACTTAAACCTACCCAATGCAACTCAACCTAAGTCCCACTTAGATCCGAAAATTCCACTTACTCCTCAATCATGCTATTTGATATCAACCTATTGACTAATTGAATTGTGAAGACACACTTCAATAAAATATCTTGATCTTTGTCATACCCCAAAATTTGCCCTCCATCTACTCAAGAGATTTCATACATCCATACTCAAGGATTCCTCAAGAGTTGATCGACAAACTCTCTCCTAGACAATCAACCCAAACTAGGTTTGGTATCTCTCAAGTCAAGATGGATTTCCAACATCTCCAATGGCCTTCATGCCTCCTCATATGCTTCAAAGATTCTCCATGTCAAGTTTCAAGCCTCACAAGTCAAGTTTCCTGCACAATGCTCGATGGTTGAAAATCGGGTATTGGACAAAAGTCAATCGTGGTCAACATACAACAAACTTCATAATTTTTGGTCAACATCCTCATTTTGAAGTTACATTCATCATTTGATCAAGGGTTGATCATGATTCATCAAGAAAACTCAAGATTTGCCCAAAAGTCAAACTTTCTAAATTAGGGTTTCTAGATGAAAAGTCAAACAACTTTGACTGATCATAACTTTCTCATACTTTCTCGTAAATTTTCCACCACCTCTTTTTTGAAGGAAATTCAATTTCTACAACTTCATGTCTCACAAGAATGTCCAAAAATGCTTCATTTGAGAGGTATAGCTCAAAACATTACAGTGTCATTTTCAAAGTCAACAAAAGTCAACTTTTGTTTTGAAGATATTTTGAGCATGGTAACTCCAATTGAGATGAGACCAAAGACATTGGTTAGAGGACTCTTAGAGCTTTCCAAAAGTCCAAGAACACTCAAAATGTGGAAAATTGAGCAAGTTACACCATTCACAAGTTGGGCAATTTTGGAAGAATGCACAGAGAGATACTTAAAAATCAAAACTTTGCAAATGGGCCTATTTTCTTCATCCAAACTTGTTCCTCATACAATTTGGAACATCAAAGCCCAAAGTTTCGAATTTTTATTTTATTTTTCTATTTAATTTGGAATTTATTCATTTAAATACAAATTAAATTCAAAAATAAAGTATAAAATCAAAATTAATTGCAATTGATTTTTCTCTCTCCTTGGATCCAAGTAACTCAACAAAGCCAAAGAAATTTCAAAATTGGATTGATATGGCAAGATTGGATTGAAAATTAATCAAAATTTGAAAATTTGATTTTGTACAAAATCAAATTTGATTTGCATTGATTGATGATGATTTCTTCCTCAAATCACCCAATTCCATCCAATATAAATACACAATGCATAGCACATGATTAAGGACAAAAGAATTGCTCCAACCCTAGTTTCAAACTCAAAATTTCGTGCTCTCAAGCAAAGTGCACTCTAGTTCCAACCACTTTCAATCGTGATTTGAGGATTCCATTGCATTCCTTGGCTGTTCAAGCAGTCCCGCACTTTACATCATCCAAAAGCATCAAGAAACATAATCCGAATTTGGTTTGTTCATGTTTTTCAAAATCGATTTCGTTATTCATGCATTTTTAACATGATTCGTTGTTGTTTTTGTGATTAGAATTAAGTTTTTCTCGGGCAAGTTAATTGCATTTCCATGGCTTAGAACGAGAATCACCATAGTTAGGGTTTTCGGCCCGATTTAGGGTTTCTTATACAGGAAAATTGGACCACGGACTGTACTATTGAATCGGAACATCTCGAATCGAACCATGGTTTCAAATATAATTTATATTATGTATCGATTTTTGTATTAGCCTGGACGAGGTCGAAGAATGACCGACGCTAGCTTCGTAAATTCAAATCGAGAAGACGATCGATGGCGCGAGGGAGAGATGGACGAACGACGGTGTTATTTTCAACCTGCTTCCAAAGGCGCACGCTTTTGGCTTGGTCCGCATATCAAGGTTTGAAAGGATGTCCCGCTCGATTCCCCGTTCGTATAATCCTTCCATTTTTTACAAACTCAATTTTTTCATTTTTATATTTTTAATATTTTGCATTCAATTTTAATTCTTTTCATGATTTTTATTCTGCATTTAAAAATTACAAAAATATTTTTTCTTTTTACATTATTTTCTAAAAACCTTTATTTAATTTAATAAATTAAAAATATAATTTTGCATGCATATTTATTTTATTTATATTTTTGCATTTAATCACTTTAATTGCATTTTAATTATTAAATCTTTTCCAAAAATCCCAAAAATTATTTTAATTTATTTATCTTATTTCAAAGATGCATAAATTTTCTCATATTAAAATTGCATTTTTCTAACATTTTCTTATTTCAATTTCATCATATTTCCGATTTTCTTATTCTTTCACAAAGTTGATCCGATTCGGACGCTTTTTTCTTTATCATTCTATTTTTCCAATAATGTAATTGTTCATGGGTTGTAATAGTTTAATTAGGCTTTTATTTTCCGCATTTTAAATTATGTATCTCGCCCCAAAGCCATGTAATAGCGTAGGTTTACCTTCCGCATTTTACATTCCGATTTTACTTTCCGCACCCTTATCAATTGCTAGTAATTAGGCGTGTATGGCAAGATAATAATTGGACATAGCTCACACTAATTTCAAGATAAATATCTGAATTTGACACACACTCTCTCACACACGCACCCTTTAGGTATTCTCTCTCGATGCCTTCGATTTCAAAATGGTCATGTCCTCGAACGAGAGGTATTCTAGCACCGCTGTTTTCCAAACAAATCATCATAGTCCCTTCGATACAAAGATCATAACCCACGATGTCGCCCCGAATACATGATCTTGACCCTGACGCCTCACGAAAATGATGATAGTCCTTCGAATGTGCTAGGATACTTCCTACAAGTTGCTTCTATGACCATCCGATGTCCCTTCGAATGTCCCGCTTACATCCAACGAATGGAGCTACCTACTAACTAATGGTATGGCTAGCGCTATTCTAAAGGAACGTAGAAGTACAACAAAACGACCAATTCTGAGTGGGTAAATAAGTCTTTTAGTTGCTTGCTCTATCAAATGCTTTTCACACCACACACTTTTTTCAAAGTTCAAATTTTCAAAACAAAAACATTTCCGAACACTTTGTATACATTCCTACATGAATCATTACAAAGTCAAAGCGAAATGCCTTTTCAAAACATTTTTTGTCAAACACACAGAAAGCAATTTTAAAAAAGTGATCTAGAGCAACTAAGAGCCGTGAGATAAATCACGGATGAGGAAAGGGTGCTAATACCTTCCTTTTCATAACCATTCTCCGAACTCGTAATCTAACGAAGGTCTTTTTCTCATACTTTTACCTTCCTTAATTGGATAAAATAAAAGTCGGTGGCGACTCTGCTATCCGCACATTTGGATACAAAACCTACAAAGTCGCTTCACCGATAACGAATCCGGACTACTGGGAAATCACCCAAAAGAGAGAATTGCCTTAGGGATTTCTAGATAACCTTTATTGCTTTTTGTTTGACTTGTATGCTTTATCTTTAAGGGTTGCTTGGGTATTATATTGTTGGATCCTACACCGATCCGGGTTTCTTTTAGGTAAGTAGCATTAGATCATCGCGACCGCTAGACGATAACTACGCGGTCAACATGATGGCTGCTTAGCGTGACACTTGGTTGCCCCGATACTCTTCATTCCCAAGTTGAAGAAAGTATTTGGCTTCGGGTGTCATCAAGCGCAACTAAACTTTTAGAACCTTAATTGACCCATCTTGGCCATTAGAAGGTAGTGAGATGGCCGGCTTTGGTGTAGACCGAGGTTGGTTGATACTCGATGCTACGCTCATTGAGATCAGACTTTTGGGACATTTTCGATCGACCACTTGGCCGTCATTGAAATAAGCGCCTACGAGAAAGATCTATGATATGAGATTCCTAGAACCCGGTTACTATTATAGGACAGGATGAACCAACTCAAACTTTTGGTGGGGTAATCACCTATACCTCATGCAAGCCTTAACCATAGGCTCATTGTGTGAATTGTCAGGTGTGCTAAACATGACATCATGACATCATTTGCATTGCATATCATTTCTAACTATTTCAAGGACCTAGGGATTTATCTTTGCTTTGTTTTGTAGGGATTATGGCTTCTAGAAAGACTATCCGAATCAACTTCATGGGTATCCCTTCTCAACTCAAAGAATTGGTTTCGAAATTCCACCATGCTCGCTCATCAAAAGACATGGTTATCTACTTGACTTGGTTATCTCCGTTTGAAGAAGATATGATGCATGTCCTATTCAGCTTTTGATCCCAAACACCATTGCTTTACATTTCCAGATTATCATTGGTTTCTACCTTGGAAGAGTTCTCTAGCTACTTGGGATACCTATTCTTGACCAAATGCCATTCAACGGCTTAGAAAAGGTCCTAAGTTCAAGACATTGCATCCGCTTTACACCTTAAGCGCCCAGATATTGAAGCCAATTGGGAAACTAGAAGTGGAGTTAAGGGTTTACTTTCCAAGTTCTTAATCAAGAAAGCCCAAGAATTCCTCAAAGTTATGAGTTTCCATGCATTTGAGAACATTGTGGCCTTGCTAATTTATGGTTTGGTTCTATTCCCTAACTCGGATCAATTCATAGATGTCAATGCCATCAAGTTGTTTCTTACCCGCAATCCAAGGCCTACCTTACTGGAGACATTCTACATTCTCTCCACACTGCACTACTAAGCGACAAGGAACTCTCATGTGTTGTGTCCAGTTACTTTCAAGGTGGTTTATTTCGCACCTTCCTCTATCAGTTTTGAAGAATGAACAAAGGTTGAGATGGTCTCAAAGATTGATGTCACTCTCTCATTCAGATATCCGTTGGAACCTTTCCTCTCAAAAAGACTTCACCTTCATTGAGCGTTGTGGAGAGTTCCCTAATGTACCACTACTTGGTATAAGGGGAGGTACTTACAACCCTTCTCTAGCTCTACGTCCGCTTGGTTTTGCTCAAGAGATGGTCCACATGATATGCTTCTCCAAGATATTGTGTTCGATTACAATCACGATCTCCGTAATTACCGATTTAGGTTTATACA
This sequence comes from Vicia sativa, assembly GCA_021764765.1. NCBI lineage: Eukaryota > Viridiplantae > Streptophyta > Magnoliopsida > Fabales > Fabaceae > Vicia > Vicia sativa. The sequence goes on from CM038794.1 coordinate 40,073,971, forward strand.
TGTGGGGCATGGTAAAGAAGACTCGATACCAAGACTTTGGGGCACCAACTCCATTCCTTGGGAACCTTACCTCAAATGGTGCGAGCTCGAGCTCAAAACCTCATGATGCCATTCACGCCTGTTCTACCAAGAATTATGGAACCTGCTATAGGTGACGATTACCGTTCTCCATCCTGACATGCCTACTGATTTTGAAGACTTGAAGAGATCCTAGATTCAACTAAAAGAAGAGAGGGATACCTTTGAAGCTCAGTGTTATGCAAGTGAGAAGAAAGTGCTAGAGTTGACCAAGCTACTTCACGAGGAGCGAAACATCAACGCTACATCGGCACCAAGAGGAAGCCCCTTAGAGACTTAGAGCTTTAGGATTTATTTGTTTTCTTTATTGCTTGAACTATCTCTTGTACTTAAAAAGAAAAAGAATAATAATGAGAAGTACTAATAAATGTTTGTTCATTGCTTGTTTAACAAATTTAAATCTTTAGGTCCTTGAAAACATTGCATTGCATTGATAAACATCACATAGCATAGCATAACATTGCATCACAGTACATTGAGATTGGTTTTCTCATTTGCTCGCTATTTATTTTAGCGTAAATGGCTCTTGAATGATCGTCAAAGATCTCCGTGCTCGTAATGCCTCGCTCAGAGATGTTTCACCTTGGTCCAAGGCCAAGAAGATTTGAAGAAGCTCATCAACAAGAAGAAGAAGGTTGTTGGTCCTCAACATGGGTAGACGTTTCAAAGGGGTCCTAAGGTGGTCAGCCGTATTGAGCTCTCTGAAGGAAGTGTCCATACCGAGGGGAGTACCAAGGGTGATGAAGGTGAGCAGCATGAACCAAAGAAAGGAGGAGAGGACCAGTCTGATTATAGCCAACACTCTGAGGAAGATGATATAAACAACTTGAAGACCGTCTTCGTGGAAAATCAAGATGTCCGGGCTGAACTTTGATGATCTGAGTCTTGTTCCTGGTGTTGTGATTCCTCCCAAATTCAAAGTTCCTACTTTTGCCAAGTATGATGGCATGTCTTGCCCTAGGCTGCATTTGAAGTCCTATGTTCAGAAGATCAATCCCCACACCGATGATAAAGTTGTGGATGCACTATTTTCAAGAGAGTTTGTTCGAACTCGCTTGGAATGGTATTATCGCCTAGAGAATGACCGATCCGTATTGGAGTGATTTATTGATGCTTTCAGACAGATGAGTACATGTTGAATTGACACCCACTGCATGCAACTACAAAGCATGTCTATGGGTCATGACGAGAAGTTCAAGGAGTATGCTCAGAAGTGGAGAGATTTAGCAGGCAGAGTTCAACCACCCTTGTCCAATAGGGAGTTGGTTGATATGTTTATGGGAACACTGACAGGCCCGTTCTTCAATCATCTGATTGGAAATTCTTCATCTGGATTCACCGAGTTGATATTGACAAAGTAGCGATTGAAGTTGGTATCAAGAGTGGAAGATTCATGTAGAGACATCTTCGAATGCTGCGAAGAGATCCTTTGGTGCTAAGAAAGAAGCTAATGCTGTGTATGGTCAGAAAAGCCGAGCCAAGACCGACCGTGCTCAATCTGGGGGCAGCCAGATCTCCAATCCTACATCAAGACAACCTCACGAGACAACGCAGAGCCGTAACGCGCCACAAGACAGCTTTTTAAGATCAACATGCCATTGTCGCAAGCCTTGCAACACATGTTGAAAGCAGAGCTGATAACCTTGAGGGATCCTCCTCAGAATGTCAACACTTCCTCTCCGAAGTACAATCCTAATGCTAAGTGTGCTTACCATTCCAATAGCCCAGGGCACGACACTGACAATTGTTGGGCTCTGAAGAACAAAATTCAAGACATGATTGAAACTAAGCAGATTGAGTTTGACCCTCCTGTCGAGACTCCGAATGTGATCAACGCGCCTATGCCTAATCATGACAAAGGTTCCAATGCTGTTGGTGACGATACTTATGTTTTCAACATAGATGACTTGACCATCCCTCTGATGACTGTTAAGAAGAATTTGTTGCAAGCCGGTGTCAACCCAGGATGCCCAGAGGATTGTCGTTGGTGCCCATCCGCACCTGATGGTTGTGCTTGGCTGAGAAGACGTGTTCAGTGCATGATGGATAACCGTGAGATACTATTTCTGAAACCACCTGTGCAGAAGTTGTGTGATGAAATGTCTAAGTTGAAGATCGACAATGCGAACGAAACTGTATCATCTGTGTGGGATACCTTGGGGCAGCCAAGTGGAAAATATGATTACATGGTGAAGTACACTGTCCCTGATAGTTACAAGATTCCTATTGAAGATGTTAAGGCGACCGGATGGGGTGACGATTTCCTTGAAGACTATGCTGATGTTAACACAATAAGGATTTCTTCTGCTGATCCTGTGCCTAGGGTGGCACCTCTCATCATTACTTCTCCAAGACCAGTTCCATATTCCTCTGACAAGGCTATCCCTTGGAATTATGGAACCGATGTTTACTATCATGGTGTCAAGCAAAGATCCTCTGACAATTGAAGATCTTACTGCTGAAGTTTCATTCCTGACATTGACAACATCACCGGATCCAAGAAGGTGACCGAACCGAAGGGTATTCTCCGAGATCTCTCTCCAAAAGACATCCGCGACTCCAACGATTCCGCCTACTCAACCAATATCCCGCCTAGAGGGAAAGAACCTGACTCATCCCGCTCAACCAAGTGCCAAAGGAAGTTATCAAGACACCTCCAAACAAGAAATGGAGGAAATTCAAAATTATCAAGAAGAGTGATTATAATGTTGTGGAATGTTAGGACAGACCGTCCAAGATTTCCATGCTCGCTTGCTCTTGTGTCTCGAGGCTCATGCTAATGCCTTGGTGAAGTTTCAAGAATGCTCATGTGCCGCAAGACACTACCACCGACCATTCAAGTTTGTATTGCTAGCCCGCTGCCAACAACGGCCTAGGGCTCCGATGTCGATTTGACTCTTCCGAAGGAAACATAACAAAGCCTTGCACACATCTGTTGAATGCAAGGCGCTACCCTATCTCATGTTTTGTTGACACCGGTTCGCCTCGAATATCCTACCAAGACCGCTGATCGGCTTGATGTCAAGGGTTGGTTCGAGACCCAGTGACATTATCGTGAGAGCTTTTGATGGTTCTAAGCAAGTACTTGGAGAGCTCATCATCATAAAGTCGGTTCCCGCACTTTTGATTCCACTTTCTTTGTCATGGACATCCGTCTGCCTTACTCTTGCCTACTTGGACGCCCTGGATACATGGGCAAAGGCTACCTCTACCCTACATCGAAACCAAGTACCCGGTGAAAGGGAAAGTTGTTACAGTGTGTGGTGAAGAAGAGTATATGGTCAGTCATCTACAGTCATTCCGCTATCTCGAGATGGAGGGTGAATTCTTCGAGACTCCCTGTCAAGCTTTTGAAACAATACCCAGAGTCATGCCTGTTGACTCTCCCGTCACTCCTGAAGTTGCTAAAGTTCCGCCTAGGATGGCCTCTTTGAAAGACGCTCAAGTCTGTTGAAGGAGGTAGTGCTATTTGGGGACAGCTCCCTAATCTTCCTTTCAAATTTGACAAGACTGGTTTAGGCTTTACCATCAAGGGTCAGAAGATGATACGCCGCGAACGTGCCGGCCAACTTCCTTTCCGCATCAGTCAGAGTGGAATCCATGCTATAGAAGACGACGACAACGACTTCGACATCAGCAAGTGGATCTTCCCAACTCCGATCATGGGCTCAAGAATTGAAGATCAAGACGCTATACCAATCTCCTTTAGCCGAGTAATTGCTTTTGTTTTATTTTGCTTGTATTTCTTTATGTTTTGAACAATAAACTTTGAAAGCCTAGTGCCTTGCCCGGGCCATGGCTCGCTTACGAGGGTTATTATCTCGTCGTTTATGTATTTTCATTCAATAAATTCGCTGGACTTTTGCATTCAATTGTTTGTTTTCTTTTACTTTATCACCCCTTCAAAAAGCTATGTGTTTCACACACCCACGTGATACATCGCAGAATCACTCCGAATCTCGTTAATAATGCTATGCTAGTGCTAAATATGACTTCGATAATCCGATCTACCAAGCCAAGATGAAAGTGAGGAAGATTGTGAAGTGCCGTGAGAACTTCCTGATCGCACAAGAAGAAGAGCGAGTTATACAACCACACGAAGAGCAAGTCGAGGTTGTGAACTGGTACCGACGAAGATGTAAAAGAGATCAAGATAGGAGCGGTCTTGAGAACAGTGTTAAAGAAAGGTTGGTTCAGATGCTACGAGACTATATTGAGGTTTTTGCTTGGTCATACGAAGACATGCCCGGTTTAGACATCGATATTGTGGTACACCGATTGCCGACAAAGAAGGTTTTCTCCCAAAGGAAATGTAAGGTTCGTGATGCGCCCCGAGATGTCGAGAAAATCAAAGCAAGTTATGAAGCGCTTCAACACTGGTTTCTTAGTGTCACCTCTTACCCAAAGGTTGCAAATGTGGTACCCGCATCTAAGAAGGATGGTAAAGTACGAATGTGTGTGGATTACGAGATCCGAACAAAGCAAGTCCGAAAGACGATTTCCCACTTCCTCATATTGATGTTTTGTTGACAATACCGCCAAAGATAAGGTTTTCCTTCATGGATGGTTTCTCCTACAATCGATCAAATGGCTCCTCAAGACATGGAGAAGACTACTGTTACACAAAGGGCACTTTCTACTACAAGGTTATGCCGCTCGATCGAAGAACGCAGCGCCACTTACCGCTATGGTAACATTATTTCATGACATGATTCATCACGAGATAGAGGTCTACGCCGACGACATGATAGCTCGATCACGATCGAAGAAGAACATCTCGATCATTTGCGTAAACTGTTTGACAGTTGAAGAAGTACAGATCGAGACTTAATCCCAACAAGTGCACCTTGGAGTCGATCCGAAAACTCCTAGGGTTTGTAGTGGAAGAGGTATTGAGGTTGATCCCGCCAAGGTTAAAGCTATTCAAGAGATGCCCCCCGCACCGAGAAGGAAGTCGAGGTTTCGGGCCGATTGAACTACATTGCCGATTCATTGCACACCTAATCGCTACCCGTGAGCCAATCTTCAAGTTACTAAAGAAAGATCAAGTAGTGGAATGGAACGACGATTGCCGATCGCTTTTGACAAAATCAAGGAGTACCTTCGTAATCCTCCCATCCCGATGCCGCCTAAGGAAGACCTCTTATCATGTACTTGATGTTGTTAGAGAACTCAATGGGGTGTGTGGGGCAACATGACGAGTCTGGTCGAAAAGAGCATGCAATATACTACCTTAGCAAAAGTTTACCGATCGTGAAACAAGATACTCACACTTGAGAAAACTTGCAACGCTTTGGGCTCGCCGACTAAGACAAGATATGTTGACTCACACTACCTTGTTGATTTCAAGATGGATCCGATAAAATACATATTTGAGAAACCACCTCTCTCCGAAGAATAGCAAGATGGCAAATGATCTTGACCGAATATGACATCCAAGATACTTCTTTAAAGCGATCAAAGGAAGTGTAGTAGCCGATCATTTGGCTCATATCGTCAGATGACTATCGCCTATGCAGCTCAAATTTCCGATGAAGATGTTCTACTAGTTACAGATCATGAGGAACTGTGCCTGCACGAAGGACCTGAACAAGGATCCCGATGGACTATGGTCTTTGATGGAGCCTCAAACACACTATGGCTAAGAAGATTTTGAGAACAGGTTACTATTGGTCCACCATGGAAGCTGATTGTCACCGCTATGCTCGATCTTGTCACAAATGATTTATGCCGACAGTGCACGCACTCTCCAGACTCTCGAATGTTTTAACTTCTCCTTGGCCTTTTGCAATTTGGGGCATTGACATGATTGGAGAGATTAAGCCCACAGCTTCCAATGGACATCGTTTCATCCTTGTGGCAATTGATTACTTTACCAAGTGGGTGTATGCCTCGTATGCATCTCGTTACTAAGAATGTAGTGGCTCGATTCATCAAGCATAATCTTATCCGCCGGTATGGCACTCCCGAAAGGATTATCACAGATAACGGTTCCAATCTCAACAACAAGATGATCACTGAACTCTGCACGCAGTTCAAGATCAAACATCACAACTCTTCTCCATATCGGCCTAAGATGAATGGCGCAGTGGAAGCCGCCAATAAGAACATTAAGAAGATTATACAGAAGATGACTGTGACTTACAAAGATTGGCATGAGATGTTACCATTGGCTCTTCATGGTTATCGCACCACAAAGACGAACATCCACAGGGGCAACCCTTCTCTCAGATACGGTATGGAAGCCGTCTTACCCATCGAGGTTCGGATACCCTCAACCGTAGTCCTCCAGAGGCAGAGTTGCAAGGCGATTCTCTCAGCCTGACCAGATTAATTTGATTGATGAGAAACGACTGCATCCATCCGCCGTGGACAAATTTATCGTAAACGAATGATCGAGCATTTAACAAGAAGGTCAAGCACCGAGTCTACCAAGTCGGTGATCTAGTAGTCAAGTGCATCATTCTTCCACAAGGTGATCCTGTGGGCAAATGGACTCCCACCATGAGGGACCATTTGTAGTCAAGACAAGATTTTCTCATGGAGCTATGATACTTAGCACCATGGATGGTGAAGACTTCCCACACTCGTGAACGCAGACATAGTCAAAAATACTACGATAAAGAGACCCGCTAGGTCGATGAACCTAGGCAAAAATAGAGATCCTGGCGAACCAAAAGGTTCGGCAAAATTAAGGATATATACAAAACATGTACACCCGCAAGTCGAAAACCCGAAAAGGCGGCTTGGGCAAAAAGGGTATCCCAGATCGAAACCCGAAAGGGCGGTCTAGGCAAAAGTTAGATTTAAGCGCACGACTATGTCTCTTCCCATCATCTCCGCATACTATCGCATTCAAGGTTCAAATGGCGAAGATCACCACTCATTTTCATCGACAAAGAAGGAGATGAGATAGTGAAATATATGAGTACTAGCATAGTTGGGACTTAACGAGATTGTTTCCGCATAGCTTTTACCTTTCTTGTGTACAAAACTACTTGGCCATACGCCACCTTTCAAAAAAAATATACACTTCTTCTCTTTACAATTTCTGTTGTTATTTGCAATAAGTCCAACGCTTGCTTTGAATGACTATACGATTTGACAAGAAAATCTCACAAACATACGAAAAGTGAATATGCAAAATTACTTACTACAGTTCCGTGAATTGGGATGACGAAAGTTAACAAATAGTTCCCCACGAGCATAAAGGTGTCACCCACAACACACCTTCCCCAATGAGTATAAGGGAATCCACGAGCAATGATTCCACTCAACCAAGCAACGTTACATCGCCTCCAAGCAAGAACACTTCATCCCCAATGGATATTTCTCAATCCTCCCTTCTCCCCAAGCAGATCCGACTAAACTTGGTCAGATAATGCATCGGAGAAAGCATACACTTTTTATTCCCCAGCCAGAGATTACAACGGACTCCAGACTCTTCAAGCCCGGTCTCTCAGCAACCATCAAATGCTCTCCAAGCGAGATCTACACTCGAAATCCCCAGTAGAGCACCTCCTAAATTTCCTCAGCAGGATCTACATACAAGGTCCTCAACAGATCGCCTCCCAGACTCTCCTCAGCAGGGTCTATATATGAAGATCTCCGACAACGAGCCTCTCAAATCTCTACCTTCCTCAACAACGTCTAGGCCCAAGACTCGGTCAGATAGTGCATCGGAGGAAGCCAAGATATCTTTCTTCTCCTTCAAAAGCAGGGTTCTCACCTACTCAATTCCCCAGGCAGGAGTTAGAAATCTTCAAACAGAATATCCGCATCTTCTTCAAGATGGATATGTTTTGAAATATCACAGCATTCATCATTCATACATTTCTCATAAAGTCATAATTCATGCATATGTCATTCATATACACTGTCATGCATCATACTTCGCATAAGACTAACAAATATTCTATCGAAGATTTTCTTGTTTTCTCCAAAACAGTAATATCATTTTCGACGCAAACAGTCCGTGATTAAGCCCCGAGCCGACGGAAAACTATCTAAAAGACCGTCAAATGTGTCCAGATTAAGCCCCGAACCGACGGGAAAACTATCCGAAAGACCACCTCTGGTTATCCTCCGATAACAGGCAATGGATCAACACCCGATGCACAACAGGGAAGCTATCCACATTCTTGCCAACTACAATCTCCCTCAGAGTAATCGACACGAAGATTTATTCTGACAGCAACTACAGAGTCTAGCGTACGACTCAGTTGCCTTGGATGGCATCTTAAGCCCATCTCCGACTATTTGTCAACATCTCTTCACTTTCAGAATGCTGCATATATGGTTAAAAATCAATACAAGACCAATAACTTCATTTAAAGTGAACACGAAGTCTAACGTACGACTCCCTTCGGATGGCATCTTAAGCCCATCTCCTCTCCATTCCAGGAACATCTACAGAGTCTAACATACGACTCACCCGTCAGTATCGACCTTGCTAGATGGCATCTTAAGCCCATCTCTGTCAGCTCTCATTAACAAACTCGAGTCTAGCGTACGACTCGTTCCCCAGCGAAGTCTCCAACTTCTCCAAATGGCATCTGTAAGCCCATTCCCGCATCATCCACCAACCATGAAAGTGCAAATTGTGTATTTGTTCAATCATCTTCTACCTCCAGTGAAAGACAAGCATGTCAATCTAACCCTTCCAAGACAAGAAGATTGAACAGGGCAGCTGTCATACCCCAAAATTTGCCCTCCATCTACTCAAGAGATTTCATACATCCATACTCAAGGATTCCTCAAGAGTTGATCAGACAAACTCTCTCCTAGACAATCAACCTAAACTAGGGTTTGGTATCTCTCAAGTCAAGATGAGTTTCCAACATCTCCAATGACCTTCATGCCTCCTCATATGCTTCAAAGATTCTCCATGTCAATTTTCAAGCCTCACAAGTCAAGTTTCCTCGCATAATTGCTGATGGTGAAAATCGTGTGTTGGACAAAAAGTCAACTGTGGTCAACATACAGTCAAACTTCATAATTTTTGGTCAACATCCTCATTTTGAAGTTACATTCATCATTTGATCAAGGGTTGATCATGATTCATCAAGAAAATTCAAGATTTGCCCAAAAGTCAAACTTTCTAAATTAGGGTTTCTAGATGAAAAGTCAACTGAACTTTGACTGATCATAACTTTCTCATACTTTCTCAGAAATTTTTCCACCACCTCTTGTTTTGAAGGAAATTCAATTCTCTACAACTTCATGTCTCACAAGAATGTCCAAAAATGCTTCATTTGAGAGGTATAGCTCAAAACATTAGTGTCATTTTCAAAGTCAACAAAAGTCAACTTTTGTTTTGAAGATATTTTGAGCATGGTAACTCCAATTGAGATGAGACCAAAGACATTGGTTAGAGGACTCTTAGAGCTTTCGAAAAAGTCCAAGAACACTCAAAAATGTGGAAAATTGAGCAAGTTACACCATTCACAAGTTGGGCAATTTTGGAAGAATGCACAAAGAGAGATACTTCTAAAAATCAAAAACTTTGCAAATGGGCCTACTTTTTCTTCATCCAAACTTGTTCCTCATACAATTTGGAACATCAAAGCCCAAAGTTTCGAATTTTTATTTTATTTTTCTATTTAATTTGGAATTTATTCATTTAAATACAAATTAAATTCAAGAATAAAGTATAAAATCAAAAATTAATTGCAAATTGATTTTTCTCTCTCCCTTGGCATCCAAGTAACTCAACAAAGCCAGCAAATTTCGAAAATTGGATTGATATGGCAAGATTGGATTGAAAATTAATCAAAATTTGAAAATTTGATTTTGTACAAAATCAAATTTGATTTGCATTGATTGATGATGATTTCTTCCTCAAATCAGCTCCAATTCCATCCAATATAAATACACAATGCATAGCACATGATTAAGGACGAAAGAATTGCTCCAGAACCCTAGTTTCAAACTCAAAAATTTCGTGCCTCTCAAGCAAAGTGCAGACCTAGTTCCAGCCACTTTCAATCGCATTTGAGGATTCCATTGCATTCCTTGGGTTGTTCTGAAGCAGTCCAGACCTTTACATCATCCAAAAGCATCAAGAATCACATAATCCGAATTTGGTTTGTTCATGTTTTTCTCAAAATCGATTTCCGTTATTCATGCATTTTTAACATGATTTGTTGTTGTTTTTGTGATTAGAATGAAGGTTACAAGCTTTCTGGGCAGGTTAATTGCATTTCCATGGCTTAGAACGAGAATCACCATAGTTAGGGTTTTCGGCCTCGATTTAGGGTTTCTCTATACAGGAAAAATTGGACCACGGGACTGGTACTATTGAATTCGGGACAACATCTGGAATCGAACCATGGTTTCAAATATAATTTATATTATGTGTATCGCATTTTGTGTATTAGCCAGGGACGTAGCGTCGAAGAACAGCCGACGCTAGCTTCAGAAATTCAAATCGGAGAAGACGACTGGATGGCGCGAGCGGGAGGAGATGGACGAACGACGCGTGTTATTTTCAAACTGTCCCGTTTCCAAACAGTGCGCACGCTTGGCTCAGTTGGTCCGCATATCAGTTTTCAAGGTTTGAAAGGGATGTCTCCAGTTCGATTCCTGGTTCAGACAATCCCCTTTTCCATTTTTACAAACTCAATTTTTTTCCTTTTTTTATATTTTCCAATATTTTGCTTCAATTTTAATTCTTTTCATGATTTTTTATTCTGCATTTAAAAATTACAAAAATATAATTTTCTTTTCACATTATTTTTCTAAAAACCTTTATTTTATTTAATAAATTAAAAAAATATAATTTTTGCATGCATATTTATTTTATTTATATTTTTGCATTTAATTCACTTTTAATTGCATTTTAATTATTAAATCTTTTCCAAAAAATCCCAAAAAATTATTTTAATTTATTTATCTTATTTCCAGCATGCATAAATTTTCTCATATTAAAAACTGCATTTTTTCTAACATTTTCTCTTATTTCAATTTCATCATATTTCCCGATTTTCTTATTCTTTCACAGGTTGCTCCGATTCGGACGTTTTTTCTCTTATCATTCTATTTTTCCAATAATGTAATTGTTCATGGGTTGTAATAGTTAATTAGGCTTTTATTTTCCGCATTTTCTGATTATGTATCTGCCCCAAAGCCATGTAATAGCGTAGGTTTACCTTTCCGCATTTTACATTCCGCATTTTACTTTCCGCACCCTTATCAATTGCTAGTAATTAGGCGTGTATGGCAAGATAATAATTGGACATAGCTCACACTAATTCCAAGATAAAATATCTGAATTTGACACACTCCTCTCACACACGCACCCCTTAGGGTAATTCTCTCTCGATGCCTTTCGATTTCAAAATGGTCATGTCCCTCGAACGTAGAGGTATTCTAGCACCGTTGCCTTCCAAACAAATCATCATAGTCCCTTCGATACAAAGATCATAGACCCACGATGTCGCCTACGAACACATGATCTTGACCCTCGATTGTCGCCTACGAAAAATGATGATAGTCCCTTCGAATGTGCTAGGATACTTCCTACAAGTTGCCTTCTATGACCATCCGATGTCCCTTCGAATGTCCCGCTTACATCCAACGAATGGAGCTACCTACTAACTAATGGTATGGCTAGCACTATTCTAAAGGAACGTAGAAGTACAACAAAACGACCAATTCTGAGTGGGTAAATAAGTCTTTTAGTTGCTTGCTCTATCAAATGCTTTTCACACCACACACTTTTTTCAAAGTTCAAATTTTCAAAACAAAAAACATTTCCGAACACTTTGTATACATTCCTACATGAATCATTACAAAGTCAAAGCGAAATGCCTTTTCAAAACATTTTTTGTCAAACACACAGAAAGCAATTTTAAAAAAGTGATCTAGAGCAACTAAGAGCCGTGAGAATAAATCACGGATGAAAAGGGTGCTAATACCTTCCCTTTTCATAACCATTCTCCGAACTCGTAATCTAACGAAGGTCTTTTTCTGTTACTTTTACCTTCCCTTAATTGGATAAAAATAAAAGTCGGTGGCGACTCTTGCTATCCGCACATTTGGATACAAAAATCCTACAAAGTCAGTTCACCGTATAACAATCTTGCTTCAAAGCTTCAATCAAGAGACAAACACTCGTGCTTTAAAGCTTTGAGTGATAAACTACCCTTACAGCAAATCCTAGTCCAATGCACTTATCAATTGATAGTTGCTTGGCTCACAAGAGAAACTAGAATTACACAATACCAACTGTTACAAATACTAACAGTACACAAACACAAGCTGCTATCTCTTCAATACATTCAAAGGGCGCAGCACAATTGTAAGGGTTCTTTTCCTTTTATAGAAGCAGTCCTGAAACTTTTGGGCTTCCATAAAGATAGCTAGGGTTCACTTAATTTAATCCTAAAAACATGGTCTTTCAACAACTAATTTAGGTTTAATTAAGATCAACCTATCAGGCACGTGAGCATGCTTTCTAATAACAGAAAAACAATATTTAGCACTCAACAAACTTCCCGAAAATCTCAGAACAAACAGATTCTTGCATCATGACAAAATGTCATAACATCCGTTATGACATCGATTTTCTGCAGAATTTCCAGACGCTTTAGCTTCCAGCCTGAAATGTCTTTTAACATCCTTAGCAGGTAGGATTTATCTTCAATCTCTGAATGTCATGACATCTATCATGACATTGCTAAAGCCTAGTTTTACCAAAATTAATGCCAACCTAAAAACACTAACAAAACTTTTTTCAAAACAAAACATTTCCAAACACTTTGTATACATTCCTACATGAATCATTACAAAGTCAAAGCGAAATTCCTTTTCAAAACATTTTTGTCAAACACACAGAAAGCACAATTTTAAAGTGATCTAAGAGCAACTAAGAGCCGTAGATAACTACGGATGGAAAGGGTGCTAATACCTTCCTTTTCATAACCTTCTCCCTTACTCGTAATCTAACGAAGGTCTTTTTCTGTACTTTTTACCTTCCCTTAATTGGATAAAAGAAAAGTCGGTGGCGACTCTTGCTATCCGCACATTTGCGATACAAAAACCTACAAAGTCAGTTCACCGTATTACAATTACCTACTCAGAGCGGTCGTTTTCGTGTTGTTTTACTTTCCTTTAGAATAGTGTTATCCATACCATTAGTTGGTAGGTAACCCTATTCGTTGGATGTAAGCGGGACATTCGAAGGGACATCGGATGGTCATAGAAGGCAACTTGTAGGACATATCCTAGCACATTCGAAGGGACTATCATCATTTTTCGTAGGCGACAATCGAGGGTCAAGATCATGTATTCGTAGGCGACATCGTGAGTCTATGATCTTTGTATCGAAGGGACTATGATGATTGGTTTTGAAGGCAACGGTGCTTGAATACCTCTACGTTCGAGGAACTTGACCATTTGTATTCGTAAAGGCAACGAGAGAGAATTACCCTAAGGGGTGCATGTGTGATAGAGTGTGTTATATTCAGATATGTTATCTTAAAATAATGAGTGATCTAGGTCCAATTTTATCTTGCCATACACGCCTAATTACTAGTAGTTTATAGGGTGCAGAAAGTAAATTGCGGAAAGTAAAGTGCAGAAATTAAATGTCCTACGCTATTACATGGCTTTGGGGCAGTTACATAATAAGAGTGCGGAAAATAAAAGTCCTAATTAAACTATTACATCCCATAGGCAGTTACATAATTGAAAAAAGAAAAGCAAGAAAAATCGTCCGAAACGTTACAACCTGTGAACAGATACATAATCGAAAATACGAGAAAATTGCATAAGAAGAAAATGTTAGTAAAAAAAAAAAAAATTTTGAATGAGGAAAAAGGTTTTATGTAGTAATGACATTAATATGATAAGATAATTTTTTGGTAATTTTCTGAATTGATTTGATAATTTAAAAACAATTAAAAGTCATTTAGATGATTAATTAGTAATTAAATTAAATATGCATGCAAAAGTAATAATTTTAATGCTAAAAATTAAATAAACATTTTTCTGATGATTATGCAAAAAATAAATATTTTTGGTATTTTTTAGATGCATGATAAAAATATTTGAAGATAAATTAAAATAACATGAAAATATTAAAGAAAATAGAAAAATATAAGTTTGTTTGCAAAAGAGTAAAAATATTTGGTCCTGACCAGGCTCGAACCAGGGACCTTTGAGAGAATCTTCCAATCTGCTTGCCTTTACCACTGAACCAGCTTGCATTTGGTGTTTGGAAATTGCAAAGAATGGATTATAAGCGAATACGTGTCATGGTTTTGTGAATTCAATGCACAGTCAGCCATGTGGGGTCCAGGTTGAATGGATGGACGAATCAGGAGGCTCGCTTTCGCCACGCACGCTCTCGCCGGTCAACACACGTCAACGACGCCGGAGTCCTAGCTTCGGTCGTCTTCTCCGGCATCCAGAAATCCCAAACCTAAAAAATACGCAAAATAAAAGGCAAAAGGTACCCTACCCCCCTAAATCGAGCGCTACGAACACGATGGTGGTGTTCGTTTGCCCTGAAAATGCTTGGATAAACTCAGCTCCAAATGCCCTAGCCATGGTGATTCATATTTCCTACGTTTAAGCTTGCATGAGAAGTATCATTCATGACCTATTGGATGTACTGAATCCATACAAACACACAAAAGCAGTTAACAACGCATGAATTAAGCAAATCGAAATTATGAAAAATACCAAATCGGAGCTTGATGTTCTTCACGTTCTTGGCAGTTTTAGCTTCAAGTAAGGATTGGTATTGAACCCTGGGAACCTCAGGAACACGTTTGGATGGCTAGAACACCTTGAAACTTGCTGGAAATTGGAAATCGAATTTGACAACTTTGAAGAAATTTTGAGAAAAATAAGGGTTGTTGTAAGGGCTAGGGTTTCGTTCTTGGCTTTGTGCAATATGATCAATATTTATAGAGTGAGGAATGAGAGCAAAAAGAATGAAAAAAGATCTCCTCTTGAATGCAAAAATAATTTCCTTTCAAATAAAATCCAATCTTTTGAAAATTTGATTTTCTCTTCCATGTGAGAGCTAGCACGAATTTGGCAAGTTATATGGGCTATCTTGGACCTCAAGTTTGACAAAAATCCAATCTATTTGAAAATATATCTTGTTTTCATATTTTATATAATTTAAATTTGAATTTAATTCTTTTAAATTCAAAAATAAATCAAAAAAATAGAATGTGGTCGTGGCAAAGTATCAATAGGTCACAAATAATATTATGAACAAGTTTGGATCATAACATTATAGGCCCATTTGGAAAAAATTGGATTTTGACAAATATCTCTCTTTGTGCAATTGTCCAAAAATGCCCAACTTGTACAAGGTGGACTTTTTAGAAATCTCTAAGTGTCCTCTAAACAACCTCTTTGGTTTCATCTCAATTGGAGTTTCCATGCTCAATAAAACTTCAAAACAAAAAGTTGACTTTTTGTTGACTTTGAAAAGGACCTGTAATGTTTTGATCCATATCTTCAAAATGAAGCATTTTTTGAACATTCTTGTGAGACATGAAGTTGTAGAGAATTGAATTTCCTTCAAAATGAGAGGTGGTGGAAAAATTTCTTAGAAAGTATGAAGAAGTTATGCTTAGTCAAAGTTCAGTTGACTTTTCATTGGAAAACCCTAATTTGGAAAGTTTGACTTTTGTGCAAATCTTGAGTTTTCTTGATGAATCATGATCAAACCTTGATCAAATGATGAATGTGACTTCAAAATGAGGATGTATACCAGAAATCAGGAAGTTTGACTGTAGGTTGACCACAGTTGACTTTTTGTCCAATACAACTGATTTTCAACCATTTGAGCAATTGTCTGAGGAAACTTGACTTGTAAGGCTTGAAACTTGACATGGAGAATCTTTGAAGCATATGAGGAGACATGATGACCATTGGAGATGTTGGAAGTCAATCTTGATCTGAGAATTACGAAACCCTAGTTTGGGTTGATTGTCTAGGAGAGGGTTTGTTTGATCAACCCTTGAGGAATCCTTGAGTATGGATGTATGAAATGTTTTGAGAAGTAGGAGGGAAAATTTTGGGGTATGACAACGGGCACCCGTGTAAGCTCCTGTTTCTTCTCCCAAGTTGCCTTAATACGCCCTTTCTGACACGGTTCGTGTCCCCTAACACGGGTGGCCGTGTTAGGACCTTTGTAGCTTTAAATACTCTGATTTTTGCACTTCTTTTGCCCCGATTTGTCATGTTTTATTCTTCTAACCCTGAAAACACTTAAACACACAACCAAAGCATAAAATGCGGTAAAATAACATATAACACTAAAAAAATAAAAGGGACGACAATAAAGTTCAATGCTAAATATCTGTGTAGAAACCACCGATCAAACTCCCCCAAACTTAAACGTTGCTTGTCCGCAAGCGACAAAGAAAAGAACTCAAAGGAATCAAAGCATCTGGTACTCATACGTAATACTTCAGTTCACATTGCTCCAAAGGTAGTTTGTCCGACCTTCACATGACACGAAGAGTTTTCGGTAAGAACATTTTAACTTGGAGCTTCCTCATCAGATACCTCTCCAACTATGCTTTGTACCACTTAAGTCTTATCCCGATTTTCCTCCTTTTTCATTCGTACGATCATATTAAGGCAATAAGAATTAAGATGATCATCACATACAAGAGACTAATCAGAACTTCTTATTTCAACACCAAACGAGCATCGTTTGCTACTTTTAATTGCCGATGAAATTTTCAAACTGTGCAGTTATATATTGTCCTTTTGGACAACGTTTGGGGATCAACTCCCTTTGGGATGAATAACCTGGTGAGCGCTACCCAACTTAGCAAGCCAGTTGCCTTTTACCGCCTTTTCATCATTTGGTTCCATCTTTATTTATTTCACAACCAATCTCAAATGCATGTGAATCAAGACTATGCCAAACTATGTGGATGAACTACTCAAGGAGTACTTTTCAGGATTCAAATACTCTGGTACAACTCTGCACGTTAGACTCGTATCATTGTCACGTTATTCCGAACTTCCTCCCTTCAAGCAATCATCCCTTTATCTCTATATACTATTCTCGGGCTTTCAAAAACACAAGCTCTTGAGAAAATCAATACCAACATTTTCGGACAAGATTAGTAAAAATTAAAACTTTTGGGGGAATTTTTCCTTTTGGTCTTACGCAGCACTTAACATCAACTTAACAAGTAAAAAAAAACAAAAAAAACCAAACAAAGCAATAAAACCTTCCCCAAACTTGAACTAAACAATGGCCTCAATGTTTTAGTCCAAACTCAAGAGAAGTGACTCACAGAGGGTAACGCAACACCAGCTACTGCCTCCTAGCTTTCGCAAGAAAGGATCCCTTTTTATTACCTACAACTAAGCAAAAAGAAAACAAAGTTATGAAAAGCTTGGGTTGCCTCCCACGAAGCGCTTCGTTTAACATCGCCTGGCTCGACGGATCATCCCCTTATGGGGGGGTACTTTTTCTCCCACACTTTGTTGCTCATAATTTCTCCTTCTATTTTGACCATACCAACTAAAAATTTATTCTTTTCACCCACACTTTGTTTCTTGACTTCAAACACTTCATGGTTATCTTCTCATCAAAATGTTTTAAGGTCAGATGACCTGTTTCAATATCAAAATTGCACCTGCTAGTCAACAAAAAAGGTCGACCGAGAATGATCGGGGTCTCTTCATCTTCGGCTTTTCTTTTCAATACCAAGCTTCTTGAAGATTGATAATGACATTAAACTCACACTAGAGCCAGAATCAATTAGAACCCTTTGGAAAGTTCTATCTTTTATGGTGCATGGTATTGCCACTGATCTAGCATCCTTCTGCTTGACAGGTATTTTCCTCTCGGGCGCGATTGCACACAACTTCTCATCCATGGGTACCTGTTCATCATTCGTTGGCCTCTTTTTTGATAGAACCTCCTTCATGAATTTTTGGTACAACGACATTTTCCCAAGTGCTTCAAAGAAAGGTATGTTAATCTCCAGCTTTTTGAACAGTTTGACGAATTTATCGAATTCCTTCTCCTTTGTGTCCTTCTTTGCCACTCGAGAGGGATATGGTAGCCTAATCTCAGGTTTAATCTTCTCTTCCGCTGGCTTCACAGGTAGCACCACTTCTTTTTGCTTTTTCTTGCTCTCTCTCACTTCTAAATCCACTTCTATAATATTATCATCAGATTTTACCTCTTCTTCTCCTTCCTTGGCAACCTTTTCACTTCTCCTTGTTATGACAACATTCACATTCTCATGGCTCTTCTGATTGCCTTTAACTTGCTGAGTTATTTGTTGTGCAATCTGCCCCAATTGGACCTCCAGATTTTTAATTGCAGTTGTGGTGTTTCTCTGATTGCTTCTTGTTTCTTCTTGGAATTGTGAAGTGTGGGCAGCCATCTTTTCAAGAGCTACCTCCCATTCTGCCTTTTAAGTGGTTTGTTGTTGCTGATCTTTCCAGGAAAAATTTGGTTGATTCTTCCACCCAGGGTTATAGGTGTTAGAATAGGGATTATTTTGCCTCAAGAATTTTATATCCTCAATTTTCTTAGGAGTTTCTAGACATTGCACAGTGCTATGTCGTCCCCTACAAATGTCACACACATCAGTTTTAACTTGAGCTACCTGTTGAGTACCTATGTTCATAGCTTTGAGCTTTTTATCCACTTGTGCAGCAATTGCCTCTTCAATTTTGAGTTGCTTGTTCACTTCCAACTTCAAATCAATAAATCCCTCTGCTTTACTTGTAGCTCTGTCATACTCTTCCAGATGTTCATTCGCAGCAATGGCTTCAATGATCTTCTTAATACCAGTGGCTGTTGTAAAGTTAGATGAGCCACCGGCAGCTGTGTCAATAAGTTTCTTTGTCTTCATTTTGAGGCCATTCACAAACATCTGCATTTGTTCAGTTTGGTCCATGTTGTGAGTAGGAAAAGCTACCAACAATCTCTTGAATCTCTTATAGGAATCACCAAGTGATTCTCCTTCTTTCTGCTTAAAATTCACAATTTCATATCTTTTGCGAATATAAACAGAAGCAGGGAAGTACTCATCAAGAAAAATTTTCTCCATCTCTTCCCAAGTAGAAATACTACTAGCAGGTAGTGAGTAAAACCACTCCTCATCATCTTTAGACAGGGTAAATAGAAACATTCTCAGTTTCTTTGCTTCATCTGTATGCCCGTCAATCTTCAAGGTGGTGCTCATGGTCAAAAATCTCTGCAAGTGTTTGTCGGCATCTTCATTGACCTTTCCGGTGAAAGACCTTCTCTCAAGCTGATTGATTGTGCTAGGATGCAGTTGAAAATTAGGCACATTCACCGGATGGTTTACAATTGTCAACCTGCGACCCGGTGCATTTGCCCCACCGTAATCCCCAAGAAGTCTCTTTGGTGGATCTTCAGCCATGATCTATTCCTCTTCTGACTCTGACTTTTTATGAACTGAATGTTCTTCGTCAGATGCCAGCCTGGCTAATTGAGCTTGTCTTCGCCTTTCACGAAAGGTTCTTTCAATTTCTGCGTCAAAAATAAATTCAGCTGAGGGCTTTCCTCGCATACAAAGAGTAGATAATTTATTAGTGGTAATAATAAAAAAAGACAGAAAATAAAATTTTAATTGCAGAGCAATAAAATTTCAATTAAATTATAATCAACTCGGTATTTTGGCAATCCCCGGCAACGGCGCCAAAAACTTGATCGGAAACATAGCAAGTGTACTATTTTTACCGATGTAGAAATAATGGGATTTACCCCAAGTATCGATCTCGAGGATTGCGTAGGAAATACTGAGTTAGATGATTTATTCAATTGAACAAAAACAATAGTTTTATGATTTGGTGGAATAAATCCTTGCAGAAAGTATAAATTGACTTTTCGTTTGATTAAAGTATGCTAAGGTGAGTGTATAATTTGCCATGTAATAACCTTCACTCTATGATTTATTCAACAAGTTCATCAGGCTCAACTACCGATTCTCAATATTATTTTATCCTAATTCCTTAGTGACAAAATATTTAACCTTCTTTCCTAATTTCAATTTCCATTTAAATTAGTAGAGAGGTTAAGCATGCAATTATCAAGAACTATTCTAGTTAGAATAGGATTACCCTAGTCCTAGGTGGAATCCTTAATACTATCATTATTTAGATACCCTTAACATGACCGTCCGGATCTACTGTGTTAAAATAGTGAAATCCTATGGTCCCATAGGGTCAAACTACGAATCAATCTAAATAATAAAGTTGATGCATAATGAACTAAAATGTTGACTAAAACAGAGAGATCAATATTCTTAACATAACAAATTAGGGACACCCCCTAGCATTAGGGGGTTTATCCTCTCATTGTATTCAAAAGTAGCATAATCATAATATTAGATAAAGATATTACAATAGATTGGGTCTTCGACCTTCAATTGCTCTCGCGCATGAAGAGTTCTCTATTCCCAAAACTGTTGAGTCTCCGTTCTTCTATCGTGAATTCTTCTCTCCGGTGGCAAAAAGTCCTCTTCTCCTCCTTAAAATAAGGTTTATATAGTGTTAGGTCATTCCAAAGCAATACTAAATGTCCAAAACGCCCTTAATGACCCAAAACACTATAAAATAGTAAAAATAATAATTCTCAGCGTCATGGCTGACACGGGACGTGTCCGATTACACGGGGCACCCGTGTTGGCCTCTGTCCATGCACACTTTGCCCATGCTTCTTGACACGGGCCGTGTCAGCTGACATGGGCACCCATGTCAGCTCCTGTTTCTTCTACCAAGTTGCCTTAATACGCCCTTTCTGACACGGGCTGTGTCCCTTGATACGGGTGGCCGTGTCAGGACCTCTGTAGCTTCAAATACTCTGATTTTGCACTTCTTTTGCCCCGATTTGTCATGTTTTATTTTTCTGACCCTGAAAACACTTAAACACACAACCAAAGCATAAAATGTGGTAAAATAACATATAACACTAAACAAATAAAGGAGATGACAATAAAGTTCAATGCTAAATATCTGTGTAGAAACCACCGATCAAAAATACTTAGTATTTTTATTCTTATGTTTATTAATGTAAATATATAATTATACATATTACTTTTGATTTTAGACTTTACTATATTCATTTGTAAATAAATAAAGTTATATTCTAATGATCTTTGTGTTGCGATTTCGAACTTTGAATTCAATTTGACTTTCTAACGCATATGAACACAAATATGTTGTTTGTCTTCTTAGAGTTTATTCCTACATGAATCTATTCTAAATTTAATTTAATAAAGTGCAATGGTAAATAATCGATACTTGAGCTTTGTAAGCTTTTCTGCGTTGTTGGTTTTGTTTGTATCTCATGTGATGTAGGGATTTCTATCCGATACATTGAGCTTAGCTGATATTTTATTCTCCTACCTGACATATTGGGCCTACATGATGCAATTTCTTCATCCATAGGTTATTTATCTTCTTTCCCTTTATTTGGGTCAAATGGACTTCCTATCCACACCCCCAAATCTAGCCTTAAAACAGGCTATCTCTAAATCCTTACCTCTTTTTAATTATTCTTTTTAATTATTTTACATACGCAAAGAAACTTTGTTTCATATTAAATAATTATTAGTCTAAGATAATTTTATTCGATATTATTGATTAAACTATTAATTAAATTTATCAAAATAAAATTGTTATTCTAATAATTATTTAAAGGATTTGGACGTGTATTGTGTGCTTAATACATACATGCTTTTTGTATGCTTGTATGGTTTATCCATAATTGTGCACTCCACACACTTGATACATTCAATTTCATTACCTCCTTTTGAATCATATGTCAAATTCCTCAAGGGTCTCATAGTTAAGAATGGGCATCGATTAACCATAACCCAATTAAATTTTAGTTCATACACCAATTGTCCATGCACAAGGGTCTCATAGTTGGGGGTAGGAGCACCTATCCTTACGAGATTAATTAAGTCCATATACTTGATTAATCATAACCCCATTCAACTTCTCTTGGTCCATATACCAAACTTCAAAACACTTTCATAATTAAAGTTACAAACCTCGATCCAACATCGAGTGACTTTTCGAAAACATTTTACTTAATAAACTTTGAGTATTTAAACCGTTGGTTGCTAAATCAATTGTTTAAAGTCTTGTGCAAAAAATGAACTTCGAGTATTTAAATCGTTGTCGCTAGATAATTGTTTAAAAACTCTTAATAAATGTGAACTTCGATTCACTTCCCCATTTCATAAGAAAACTCTTGGGATGATAGACGACTCGTTGAGCCTCGCTCCTCTGGTTTCTAGTATTTGAATCGTAGGATGCTAGTCTTATTGTTCGGTACTTTTCACCCACCTAAAATCAACTAAACCCACTCAACTCTTTTTTCGCTCATATGTGATTATCAAACTCTTTTCTTAAAAAGAGTGTGTCGTAGCCATTTCAAATACGAACAAATACTTAGCTTTTCAAACAAACTAAACAAGTCGAAGTTCAAACATTTGAAACGTCTAAACGCACAAAACATTTCTTCTAAAATCAACACAACCAACTTAAACATTTTTAAGAAGAGCTACAGAGTTTTGACTTTCCCATTGCACGAGGGAATACGTAGGCACAAGGTTTTGAAACCGCGAAAAACTCAAAATAATAATAAATCAAACCCCTTTCTTCTTCCTCTATTATAAGATCATGATTAACACTTAAACACACACAAACTAAACGATTCCCATCGAGTACGATGGATGTGAGGGGTGCTAATACCTTCCCCTTGCATAATCGACTCCCGAATCCACATCTTTTGGTCTCGTAGACCGTCTTATCCTTCTTCGCGGGTTTTATCTATACTTTATCGTTCCTTTGGAACAAATAAAAATTAGGTGGCGACTTCATTGTTTTAAAAAACAGATTTTGAAAAAACCAGTTATCACAGTGTGTCATTCACATTAGTCTTTTGATATAAATTTTTTCAGAATTTGTTATGGATCGTAATTGGTTGAATGTTGATAGATTAGGTCTGATGTATGAGAAATAAGTTCTTGAATTCCTAGAGTTCGAAGAACAAAATCTTCCCAAAAATAATGGTCTCTTTTATTGTCCGTGTGTTAATTGTGAAAATATCAAAAAACGGATAAAGGAAGAAATATTATATCACCTATGTTGTGATGGAATATGTCAAAATTATAAAACATGAACATGGCATGGAGAAGTAGATAAAAATCAAAACGTGACGTCACAAATGGATGAAGTTAATGAAGATATGGATGATCGATTAGAAGATATGATTTGTGATAGTGGAGAATAGTCTATTTTTTATAACAGGGAATAGTATTTTATGAAAGCTCGTATTTATGATACTTTATATAGGGATAAGGATCTGCCTATATATCAGGGGTGCACAAGTTTTACACGATTATCTGCGTTGTTAAAATTGTTTAATCTGAAGGAAAAAGATGGATGGTCGAATAAAAGTTTCACAAAATTTCTTGATTTGTTGAAACAAATGCTACCAGAAGATAACAATTTGTCAGATCTTTGTAATGATGCCAAGAAGATATTGTGTCCAATGGATTTGGAGTATATCAAAATACACGCATTCCTTATTGATTGCATATTATACATGAAAGACTATGAAAATTTGGATCAATATACGATATATGGTGAGTCGCGCTACAAGTTGAAGGACAACAATGGTGATGACAATGATAATATTAGCAAGAAGCGTCCTCATGTTATTTTACACAACTAACGACTTTCATGGGTGTTGTAACATCCCGATTTTTTAATAGATAATTATTAATTATTATTATATATTATATTATGTGATAATTAATTTAATTGGGTGTTTTAATTTAAATGTAAATTATTTGAATATGTGTGTTATTTAAATAATTATGTTTTATGAATAGAATAGTGGTTATTTGGTATTGGGCCTATTTATAAGAATAGAAGTAATAGAGAGGTGTTAAGTATTAAGCCCAATAAGATAATCCTAGTTAGTAAAGGGTTAGAGGGAAATCATAATTAGAATTGTCATTTGGTGAAAGAAGAGAAAGAAGAAAGAAGAGAAGAGAAGAGGAGAAAGAGGAAAAGTGAAGAGAAACCCTAGAAGAGGAATCTTCAAGAGGTAAGAGGGAGAATCCATGTTATTTTTTGATTGTATGTTGTAGGTAATGATTAGTAACATGATAGGTTGTTCAATTTCAATTTCTAGAATCTTTGAATGTTAGGGTTTGAAAGGAAATTATATTTTTCAACCTAGAATGATGACCCATAACTAGAAACATGTTAGGATGCCCTTTAATGATGTTATTTGATTGATTGGAATGGGTTTTGTGTGGTAATTTCGTGGGAGAAAGAAGCTGGTTCGTAGCAGAAAAAGTGCAGAATTGCAGACCGCGCACGCCAAAAGAAGCCCGCTTAGCGTGAAATGTTCTGACTTTTGGGTTTGTTTGTTCAGGAAGGTGCGCTTAGCGCGATAGGCCGGGCTTAGCGTGACCTGGAATGAAAAATGTTATTTTTAGGATCTTTTGACATGAAATCTTATATGATTATATTTATTGTAGTATTTTCATGTATGTGATTAATTGATCCGATCGTGATTGAATGTGTTTTGGATTGGTTCGAATACTATTTCAATGTATGAATGATTACTTGAATATATTGTGTGCTATTCTTAATTGAATGTTGTGAATGACATTGGTGGAATAATATGTCATAATGTATTGGTTATATGTGATGATATGTATATGATACATGTAATGATTTTGTCGTTGGAATATGATGATGTGCAATTGTTGGATAATTCACATGAGTCGAATGGTGATGATATGCTTAGATTATTGAGGTTTTGTGAATAATATTAATTTGCATATGTTGTCTTGATGAGTTGTACATACATACATTTGGCTCGATCCTTGTGTGGATAAGTAGCGGTGAAACGTTGGATTCATAAATGGCTCGATCCATGATGGATAAGTAGTGGTGAAACATTGGGTTCATATTTGGCTCAATCACATTGGGGATAAGTAGAAGCGGCTTTTGGTCTTGTCCGGATCAGAAGTGGCTTGGATTCTATAATAATGATTCGGAAGCGGGGATAACAAAATATTCTCAAGATTGGTACCACATGCATATTGAGTCACATTTCATTGTTTTCACATGAGTCATTATTGAATATGCGATGTGTGTAATGAAATTTTGAAGTTTAATCGTATGGATAATTGAATTACTTGGATAGATGACATTTATGCTATGTGTAATAAATATGAATATGTTATACTTGGAATGTTTGTATAACCATGTTATATTGGAATATTACTTGAAGTGTGTGGAATCCGTGAATAGATCTTGTTTCTATATTATTTCCATATATATACTTTTGGAGAATGATTTGAATTCTCACCCTTCTGTTATGATGTGTCCTCTACGTGGGTAACGTGCAGGTTCCGAGGATAGCGGTGCTTTGCACGAGATTAGTTGAAGGAGTTTACTTAGTTTATTTCTTATACTAGGTAGTTGAGTCATTGCTCTGGTCATGTAACATGGAATTTATCTGGATTTCTGCTTTGATGAGATTTATTATGTATTCTCATCTACTTTGATTTGTATGAATGAGATACTATGTTGATGTGACATTGATGCTGATGCATGAATTCTGATGACTTGGTGTTGTACCCCAAAATTTACCCTCTTCTTTTCTGTATTTCTGGCTTATAATTCGATTTCATAAACATACCTATAGCCACATGCATAGAATTGATCCTGGGGTTACCATATTCAAAATATCCCAAGTACGAAAGAAACAACGCGTTTCGGCTATCTCAGATCATTTTGAGCAAGAATCGATGTTTCTCGGTTCGTACGGCTATTTGCAAGACTTTCTGGTCAGGAAGCTATTTTGGTTTGGTTCCATAAGCTATGAAATAATATCAATATGTCCTCCAGTTTATCTGTTTAGATCGGAGGTTGTTTCGTCAAGAAAAAAGAATTTTTTTCGCTTATTTCTCAATAAAGTGGATTTTGGGTTTTCAATGCGTTTTGGGCACTCCAGAAGGCGTATCTCTCAGCTCGTCGGGTATTTTCTGATGATTTTTGACCAGAAAGTCCCTCTCATTATTATCTATAACTTTCTCTTGAAATCCGGAAGCAAATTATGTGAGGAAAGTCCCAGGAAAAATTGATTTCTCAAGTGGTTTAAATTGAATTTTAGTGTTGTTCCGTGCGTTCTATGCACTAAAAAACGCATATCTTCTAGCTGGAAAATCGAAATTGAGTAAGGCCAATATCTAAAATTTCGTATCAAAATTAACTTCGACTTTCATTTGCAACTCGAGAGCTGATTCCTCACCAATCAATACCAGAATTCTATTCTTCGGAGTTGTTTTTGAGCTGAACCGAGTAATTTTCATCTAGTACGCGAACTTCGAAAAATCATATGTCGCTCGATTTTTGTCGAAACGATATGGGACTAGAGCCAAAAGTTCACAAACTTTGTTAGATTCAATTGTCTTAGAAATAATTACTTACAAATTTTGATTAGAAAACCCTCTTTCGAGGCATTTTCTCCGAAGAGCACATTGAAAATTCTTCATGTGTCAGTCGCCTAAAAACTGTGCTGAAACTTCAAAAATTCATATTACCATGAAGGTTCATCCGATCGCGTCGAAATTTTGACTCTCGCAAGCAAAATCGCGTTCCAAACATTTTTTGTTTCGGGTCCGACTTCAGATTCTTGACAGATGGAGCTGTTTTGAATTAATTACGAAAACTATCCGAATAATCGCGATTTGGGCTTGATTATGGATCCAAGGCACTCTTAGGCCCAATTCCCCACACTATATATATATATATATATATATTCATTTCTGCCTTCACAAATCATAACAACACTCTCATTTGCTTAATTTTCACTCAAAAATCACAAAACTCTCTCTAATTCTCTCTCAAAAAACTAAAAGTAAATTTCAAAGAAAACTTGAAGAGAAGCTTTCCCTCAACCGCGCGCTTCCCTTGCTCCCTCCAAAAACCTCTATGCCGGACCGGTCATCCACCGGCCAGCCCTCACCGGATAGCCTCCTACCGGCCAGTTCTCTCCGTCTTCTGGCCAAATCTGTAGCCGAGCTCTCCTCCTCCACTCTCGGACCGTCTAGTCCTTCCTTCTCTTCAACCACTCCGATCAAAGCTCTTCCGGAAAGGTCTCGCTCGACCTCTCTTCTAATCGGCCAAGGTTTGCGGCCGGTGTCTCCCTCCTTCCTCCGTCTGGCTAGTTGCTCGGACACCTCCTTTCGTCTAGCTTCGACCGACCAGCTGCTCGGCCAGCCTTCCCCAAGCCAATTCTGGGCACTTCAAGGCTGGTGCTCCTCCTCTCAACATCTCCTTGCTCGGCCAGCATACTAGAAGGCTCTCTTCTTTGATTTTTCTTCAAGTTTTCAAGATTTGATTGACTTCGACACCAATTTTCATTTCGATTTCGATTGTCTCATCAATTGGAGCTTAATTCGGTATTTTCTTTGAAGAGCTCAAGTGTTTCATCTTCAATTTTGACAAGACTTCAAGTTCAAGTAAGTGATTAATTCAATTAAGCACTTATTTTAAGCTATTTTTTGACTTTTGATTTTCTTAAAATTGAATAGTCGAATCGATTGCATTTTTTGTGTGGATTTCGATTATTGAATTTGTTTTGTCGAATTCTTTGATTTGCTTACATTTTGGTAACGTTAAAGTGTGTCGGTGTGAAGGAATTTTGTACATAACACACACATAAACTTGTGTGATCATTTTCCGTTGCACTTAGGCCACTAATTAGTGCATTTTTGCATCATCTAACATGTGTTCATGCATTAGAACATATAGATTGATTAATTTGCATTTGAAATATGTGAATCAAGGCTTGATTCACATTCTTACTTGTGTCGAAATGTTGAACTAGGTGCATATCAGTTCTTAGGTACATTTGCATTGTACATAATACATATACATGCATCTAATTCACATTTTAGGACATAGTTTGCTTCATTACATATTCACATGTATACAAATAAAGCGATCAATTCAAGTTCATGTGTTGTTCTTCGATTTTCATGACATTTAAAGGCGTTGAAACTTCACTTCCACACACTTTTGCATATGTTGATGACACCATTCCACATGTATGATTTCACAACACAAATACCATTTCACCTACTTGATTGCATTTAGCATTCTTGTATGTTAGCATTACATTTAGGTAATCTTTGCATAGAGTATGTATCATTTGCATATGATATCACACACACACACACACTTGCACATTCACTTAAACACCACACAACACATGTACATATGCATTTACATGCATTTTTACATCTTTTTACTTTGAAATTCAACTACACATGTATATAACTTGTGTTAATCTTCTTCTTTTGGCTTCTGATTACATGTTATGGATTAAATTCCGATTCATTTAACATTTCAAAACCAAACAAAAATTGAATTAGAATTTAATTCAAAACATGAATTTTGCACTTCCATAAGCGATGTTTGGCACTTTTACACTTTAGAACTCATTTTTCCTTGAAAGTTCGTAGTAACGACACTTGTTCCCCATGTTTTGGCACGTTCCGAAACTGGCTTTGGAGGTTTCGGAACCAAATTTTGATCACAACATGCTCAAACACTCCCGCAGCCCCGTCACTTTAATGCTCAAAAAGTGCAACTTCCACTCGGAATTAATTAAAAGCGCATACGTTTTTGAAACCGTTGAGTTTTTTTCAAGCAACTATGCGACTTTTAATCGATTCCGAGAAGTTGACCTTTTTGCTCCGATTTCGGAAAACCGACCTCCCATTCTGATTTTTTCGATTTTAATTCACTTCTTGCATGCTTATACTAGATTATAATCATATTTACAATCGGTTTTGCATTCCAATCATTATTTCTACCACTTGCTTTGTTAATTTTGACACTATTTCATGTGCGAGGTATTTAGACTCCTTTCATGTGAAGTTTAGGCTTCTAGCACCCTTATTATGCACTTGTACACATGCGTGTACATTCTGTCTGCTTGCTTCTTCGGTTTTACTTAGTTTTTGCAGGTGTTTTGCAGTTGTACACATATGTGTACATCTTATTGTCTGCTTTTTGGGTCTAACTCCATTCTTGCAGGTGTTTTATATTGGTATACATACGTGTACATCTTATTGTCTGCTTTCTGGGTCTAACTCCCTTCTCGCAGGTGTTTTGCGCTTGTACGCCCACGTGTACATTTTACTCGCTTGCTTTTTCGGTCTAACTCTATTCTTGCAGGTATTGTGCACTTGTATACCCACATATACATTCTATTTGCTTGCTTTCTAGGTCTAACTCTCTTCTTGCAGGTGTTATGCGCATGTATACCCATGTATATATTCTATTTGCTTGCTTTTTGGGTCTAACTCCCTTCTTGCAGGTGTTTTGCGTCTGTATACCCACGTATACATTCTATTTGCTTGCTTTTTGGGTCTAACTCCCTTTTCGCAGGTGTTTTGCGCTTGTACACCCACATGTACATTCTACTTGCTTGCTTTTTCAGTCTAACTCTGTTCTTGCAGGTGTTGTGCGCTTGTACATATATGTGTACATTCTATTATCTATTTATTGGGTTTTACTCCCTTTTTACAGGTGTTTTGCGCTTGTGTCATACCCCAAAATTTGCCCTCCATCTTCTCAAGACATTCCATGCATCCATACTCAAGGGTTCCTCAAGGGTTGATCAGTCAAACCCTCTCCTAGACAATCAACCCAAACTAGGGTTTGGTGATTCTCAGATCAAAATGGATTTCCAACATCTCCAATGTTCATCATGCCTCCTCATATGCTTCAAAGGTTCTCCATGCCAAGTTTCAAGCTTCACAAATCAAATTTCCTGACTTTCGATGGTTGAAAATCGTTGATTGGACAAAAGTCAACTGTGGTCAACATACAGTCAAACTTCATGATTTTTGGTCAACATCCTCATTTTGAAGTTACATTCATCATTTGATCAAGGGTTGATCATGATTCATCAAGAAAACTCAAGATTTGCTCAAAAGTCAAACTTTCTAAATTAGGGTTTCTCTGAGAAAAGTCAACCAAACTTTGACTGATCATAACTTCTTCATACTTTCTCAGAAATTTTTCCACCACCTCTTGTTTTGAAGGAAATTCCATTCCCTACAACTTCATGTCTCACAAGAATGTTCAAAAAATGCTTCATTTGAGAGGTATGGATCAAAACATTACAGGTCCTTTTCAAAGGTCAACAAAAAGTCCACATTTTGTTTTGAAGATATATTGAGCATAGAAACTCCAATTAAGATGAGACCAAAAAGGTCGGTTATAGGACTCTTAGAGCTTTCCAAAAAGTCCAAGAACACTCAAAAATGTGGAGAATTGAGCAAGATACACTATTCAGAAGTTGGGTAATTTTGGACAATTGCACAAAAGGATATTTTGGTCAAAATGCAAAATTTTCCAAATGGGCCTATAATCTTTTGATCCAAACTTGTTCATGACATTATTTGTGACTCATAAATGCTTGGCCATGGCAATTTTCTATTTTATTAATTTATTTTTGAATTTTAAACCATTTAATTCAAAATTAAATTGTATAAAATATGAAAATAAGATTTTTTTTCAAGATGATTGGATTTTTATCAAACTTGAGGTCCAAGGAAGCCCAAAATTCATACTAAATTCGTGCATGATCAGACATTTAAGAGAAACTCAAATTTCTTTCAAAAATTTGATTTTATTTGAAAATCATTGAATGCATTCCAAATCAAATCTTTTTGCCTTGTTTTTCCTCTCTCAAATTCCTCTATAAATAGCCAGCAAGTTCACAAGACAAAGGGACGAAACCCTAGCCCTTACAACAACCCTTATTTTGCCAAAATTTCTCAAGAATTGTAAAATTTCGAATTTTATTTTCCAACCACATTCAGCCCTCAAGAACCACTCCATTGTCTTCAGGAGGTAAGTTTGAGTAAGTACACACCCTTGCCAATGGTTTAAACAAGCTGAATCGATGCATATACATTCTTTCATATTCAAAACTTTTTTGATTTTGCACTTTTATTATCTGCTCGTTTCAATTGATTCTAATGCTTTTATTGTGTTCATGAGACTCCATATACACGATCTGGGCAATCGCTAGCAAGGTTGAACGTCCAAATCTCACGATGCCATGTTTAAGGTTTTTGAACTGTTGAGTTTTGAACTGATAGTTAGAGGCACTTCCAGAAAAAACTGAGACCACCATTAGATTCGCAGACCCCGATTTAGGGGGGGTAACCTTAAGCCCAGCCTTCGAATCCACGTATTTTGCAGGTTCAGAGATCGTGCTTCCCGGAGAAGATGACCGGAGCCCTAGCTCCGGCGCTGACTCAGGCGAAGACCGGCGAGGAGATGGCGTGGCATAATAACGCGTTTTGATTTGTCTGTTCGTAAGTTATGGGGTCTACGCGTGCTGACTCGTTTTCAAACACATCCAGGACGCGTCATCATTCAAATTCAAATGTTTCTAGCTTTTCAAACACCAAGTGTCAAGTGGCGTAGTGGTAAAGGCGCTGGTTTGGAAAGATACTCTTCCAGGTCCTCAGTTCGAACCATTCCTGGACCAGATTTGTTTTTCTTTTACAAACTTTTATATTTTCTTACTATTTTCCATATTTTCATATTTTTTAATATTTTGCATTCATTTTAATTTATTTCAATAATTTTTATCATGCATTTTAAAATACCAAAAAATATTTTTCTTTTTGCATTATTTTCAGAAAATGTTTATTTAATTTATAAAATTAAAAAATATTATTTTGAGTGCATATTTAATTTAATTTCTAATTTATCATTTAAATCACTTTTAATTAGTTTTTAATTATTAAATCATCTCTAAAAAATCCCAAAAAATTATTTTAGCATATTAATGTTATTTCCAGCATGAAATATTTTTCTCATCTAAAAATTTGCATTTTTACTAACATTTTCCTCTTATTCGATTTCATCGTATTCTCCGATTTTTCTCATCTTTTCACAGGTTATCACGTTTCAGACGATTCTGTTTACTATTTTTCTTTTTTCCAATAATGTAATTGCTCATGGGATGTAATATTTTAATTAGGGATTTTATTTTCCGCACGGTTAAATTATGTATCTGCCCCAAAGCCATGTAATAGCGTAGGATTTATCTTCCCGCATCTTTACACTTCCGCATTTTAATTTCCGCACTTATAAACTGTTAGTAATTAGGCGTGTATGGCAAGATAAAAATGAACGTAGATCATTTATAATTCCAAGATAATATATCTGAATTTGACACACTCTTTTCACACATGCACCCCTTAGGGTAATTCTCTCTCGTTGCCTTACGAATTCAAATGGTCATGTCCTTCGAATGTAGAGGTATCCTAGCACCGTTGCCTTCAAAAGAAATCATCATAGTCCCTTCGATACAAAGATCATAGACCCATGATGTCGCCTACGAATACATGATCTTGACCCTCGATTGTCGCCTACGAAAAATGATGATAGTCCCTTCGAATGTGCTAGGATACTTCCTACAAGTTGCTTTCTACGACCATCCGATGTCCCTTCGAATGTCCCGCTTACATCCAACGGATAGGGTTACCTACCAACTAATGGTATGTATAGCGCTATTCTAAAAGAAAGTAAAATAACACGAAAACGACCAATTCTGAGTTAGTAATAAGACTTTTAGTTGCTTGCTCTATCAAAATACTTTTCACACAACACACTTTTGTCAAAGTTCAAACTCTTTTCAAAACGAAACATTTCCGAACACTTTGTATACATTCCTACATGCATCATTACAAAGTCAAAGCGAAATGCCTTTTCAAAACATTTTTGTCAAACACACAGAAAGCACAATTTTTAAAGTGATCTAAGAGCAACTAAGAGCCTGTAGATAACTACAGATGGAAAGGGGTGCTAATACCTTCCCTTTTCATAACCTTCACCCTTACTCAGAATCTAACGAAGGTATTTTCCTGTTCTTTTCACCTTCCCTTAATTGGATAAAAGAAAAGTCGGTGGCGACTCTTGCTATCCGCACATTTGCGATACAAAATCCTACAAAGTCAGTTCACCGTGTTACGTAATCACTACTGGGAGACACCCTAAAGAGAGAATCACCTTAGGGATTTCTAGATCACCTTTACTGCTTTCTGTTTGACTTGCTTGCTTTATCTTTAAAGGTTGCTTGGGTATTATATTTATGGGGGATCCTACAGCCGGATCCGGGTTTCCTTTAGGTAAGTAGCAATAATCGTCGCGACCGCTAGACGATATCAAAACGGTCAACATGATGGCTACGTTAGTGTGACACTTTGGATGTCCCGATACTCTTCATTTCCAAGTTGAGGATAGTATTTGGCTTCGCGTGGTGTCATCAAGCACTAACTAAACTTTTAGAACCTTAATTGACCCATCTTGGCCATTAGAAGGTAGTGAGATGGCCGACTTTGGTGCGACTAAGGTTGGTTGATACCGATGCTACGCCATTAAGATCAGACTTTTGGGATATTTTCTCGACCACTTGGTAGTCGTATTGAAATAAACGCCATGAGAAAGATCAATGATATGAGATTCCTAGAACCCGTTACTATTATAGGACAGATGAACCAACTCAAACTTTTGGTGGGTAATCACCTATACCTCTTGCAAGCCTTAAACCTAGGCTCATTGTGTGAATTATTTTGTGTGCTAATCATGACATCATGACATCATTCGCATTGCATATCATTTCTAACTATTTCAAGGACCTAGGGATTTATCTTTGCTGCTTTGTAGGGATTATGGCTTCTAGAAAGACTATCCGAATCAACTTCATGGGTATACCTTCTCACCAAAGAATTGGTTTCGTAAATTCGACCATGCTCAGTTCATCAAAAGACATGGTTATCTACTTGATTTGGTTATCTCCGTTTTGAAGAAGATATGATGCATGTCCTATTCCAGTTCTTCGATCCAAACACCATTGCTTTACATTTCCATTATCGTTGGTTCCTACCTTGAAGAGTTCTCTGTTACTTGGGATATCTATTCTTGACCAAATGCCATTCACCGGTTTAGAAAAGGTTCCTAAGTTCAAGACATTGCATCCGCTTTACATCTTAAGCCGGACATTGAAGCCAATTGGGAAACCTATGGAGTTAAGGGTTTACTTTCCAATTTCTTAATTAAGAAAGCCCGAGAATTCCTCAAAGTTATGAGTTTCCATGCCTTTGAAGATATTGTGGCCTTGCTAATCTATGGTTTGGTTCTATTTCCTAACTCGGATCAATTCATAGATGTCAACGCGATCAAGTTGTTTCTTACCCGTAATCCTGTGCCTACTTTACTTGGAGATATTCTACATTCTCTCCACACTCGTACTACTAAGAGACAAGGAACTCTCATGTGTTGCATACCGTTACTTTCCAGGTGGTTTATTTCGCACCTTCCTCCATCAGTTTTGAAGAATGAACAAAGGATGAAGTGGTCTCAAAGACTAATGTCACTCTCTCATTCAGATATTCGTTGGAGTTCTTTCTCTCAAAAGGACTTCACCTTCATTGAGAGTTGTGGATAATTCCCTAACGTACCACTACTTGGTATAAGGGGAGGTATTACTTACAACCCTTCTCTAGCTTTACGTCAGTTTGGTTTTGCTCGAAGAGATGGTCCACATGATATGCTTCTCCAAGATATTGTGTTCGATTACAATCACGATCTTTAGAATTACCGACGGAGGTTCATACACGCTTGGGGCATGGTAAAGAAGACTGATACCAAGACTTTGGGGCACCAGAACTCCATTCCTTGGGAACCTTACCTCAAATGGGTGCGAGCACGAGCTCAAAACCTCATGATGCCATTCACACTGCTTTACCCGTAATTATGGAACCCTGCTATAGGTGACGATAATCGCTCTCCATCCCGACATGCCTACCGATTTTGAAGACTTGAAGAGATCCTGATTCAACTTAAAGAAGAAAGGGATACTTTGAAGCTCAGTTATGTTAAGTGAAAAGAAAGTGCTAGAGTTGACCAAGCTACTTCACGAGGAGCGAAGCATCAATGCCTACCTCGGCACCAAGAGGAAGCCCATGGAGACTTAGAGCTTTAGGATTTATATGTTTTCTTTTATTTGTTTGAACCATCTTTGTACTTAAAAAGAAAAAGAATAAAAAGAGTACTAATAAATGTTTGTTCATTGCTTGTTTAACAAATTTAAATCTCTAAGGTCCTTGAAAACATTGCATTGCATTCGCATAAACATTGCATATCATAGCATAACATTGCATCACAGTACATTGAAGATTGGTTTTCTCATTTGCTCGCTATTTATTTTAGCGTAAATGGCTCTTGAACAACCGTCAAAGATCTCCAAGCTCGTAATGCTCTGGCCAGCAGATGTTTACCACTTGGTCCAAGGCCAAGAAGATCAAGAAGCTCATCAACAGAAGAAGAAGGTTGTTGGTCTTCTCAACATGGGCGACGCTACAAAGGTGGTCCTAAAGTGGTTAGTCGAATAGAGCTCCGAGGGAAGTGTCAAGAAGGAGGATGAGCAAAGTGACAAGGGTGATGAAGGTAGCCAAGATGAGCCCGAAAAAGACTATGATAATGGCCAATATTCGATGAAGATGACAAGTATAAGCAACTTGAAGACCGTCAATGCTGTGGAAACTCAAGATGTCCGGTTGAATTTTGATGATCCGAGTCTTGTCCTCGTGTTGTGATTCCTCCAAGTTCAAAGTTCCAACTTTTGCCAAGTATGATGGCATGTCTTGTCCTAAGTCGCATTTGAAATCCTATGTCCGTAAGATCAATCCCACACGATGATGAAAGTTATGGATGCACTATTTTCAAGAGAGTTTGTCCGAACTCGCTTGGAGTGGTATTATCACCAGAGAATGACCGATCCGTATTGGAGTGACTTAGCGGATGCTTCTACAAGATGATGAGTACAATGTCAATTGACACCCACCGCATGCAACTACAAAGCATGTCTATGGGTCGTGATGAGAAGTTCAAAGAGTATGCTCAATGGAGAGATCTAGCAGTAGTTCGCCACCCTTGTCCAATAGGGAATTGGTTGATATGTTTATGGGAACACCGACAGCCCATTCTTCAATCATCCGATTGAAACTCTTCACCGGATTCACCGAAATGATATTGACAGAGAGCGATTGAAGTCGGTATCAAGAGTGGAAAGATTCTGTAGAGACATCTTCAAATGTCAAGAGATCTTTGGTGGTAAGAAGGAAAAATGCTGTATGGTCGTAAAAGCCGAGCCAAGAACCACCGTGCTCAACTGTGGGGCAGAAGATCAACATGCCATTGTCGCAAGCCTTGCAACACATGTTGAAAGCAGAGATGACACTTGAGGGATCCTCCTCAAAATGTCAACACTTTTTCTCCGAGATATAATCCTAATGCTAAGTGTGCTTACCATTCCAATAGCCTGTGACATAGTAATCGATGATTGTTGGGCTCAAGAACAAAATTCAAGATATGATTGAAGCTAAACAGATTGAGTTTGACCTCCGTTGAGACCGAATGTGATCAACGCGCCTATGCCTAACCATGACAAGAGTTCCAATGCTGATGATACTTACGTTTTCAACATAGATGACTTGAGCATTCCTCCGATGACCAAGAAGAATTTGTGCAAGCTGTCAATCCAGATGCCCAGAATTGTCGTGGTGCCCATCTAAACCGATGGTTGTGCTTGGTTGAGAAGACGTGTCCAGTGCATTATGGATAACCGTGAGATACTATTTCTAAAACCACCTGTGCAGAAGCTGTGTGAAGAAATGTCTAAGTTGAAGATTGACAATACGAATGAAGTCGCACCATCTGTGTGGGATACTTTGGGGCAGCTAAGTGGAAAATACGATTACATGGTGAAGTACACTGTTCCTGAGAGCTACAAAATTCCTATTGAAGATGTTAAGGCGACCGGATGGGGTGACGATTTCCGAAGACTATGCTGATATTAACACTATAAGGATTTCCTCTGCTGATCCTGTGCCTAGAGTGGCACCTCTCATCATTACTTCTCCTAGACCAGTTCCATACTCCTCTGACAAGGTTATCCCTTAGAACTATGGAGCTGATGTTTACTATCATGGCGTCAAGCAAGACCCTCTAACCATTGAAGATCTTACAGTTGAAGCTACCATTCCTGACATTGACAACATCACCGGATCTAGTAAGGTGACCAACCGAAGAGTGTTCTCTCCAGATATCTCCTCCAAAAGACGCTATGACTCCAACATTCCAGCTTATTCAATCCATTCCCAAGCTAGAGGGAATGAACCAAATGACTCATCCCGCCGCATGTATACCAAAGGAAGTTGTCAAGACACCTCCAAACAAGAAATAGAGGAAATTTCAAGATCATCAAGAAGAGTAACTACAATGTTGGGAACATGGGATAGACTCATCCAAGATATCCATGCTTGCTCTACTCTTGTGCTCGAGGCTCATGCTAACGCCTTGGTGAAGTTTCAAGAATGCTCACGCACCACAAGACACTACCACCGACCAATTTGAAGTTTGTATTGCTAGCCCGGCCGCCAACAACGGCTAGGCTTCTCGATGTCGATTTAAACCGCCAAGGAAACACAACAAAGCCTTGCACATCTCTCGTTGAATGCAAGGGCATTACATTATCTCATGTTCGTGGATACCGCTCGCTTGAATATCCTTCCAAGACTTTTGATCGACTTGATATCAAGGGTTGGTTCCGAGACCCAAGATATAATTGTGAGAGCTTTTGATGGTTCTAAGCTAACAAGATTGAGAGCTCGCTCGCTTGTCAAGGTCGGTTCCCGTGCCTTGATCCACTTTCTTTGTCATGGACATCCGTCCAACTTACTCTTGCCTACTTGGACGCCTTGGATACACAAGGGGCAAACTCTACTCACTGTAAGTTGAAATACCCCGTGAAGGGAAGGTTGTTACAAGATGTGGTGAAGAGGAATATATGGTCACCATCTACAATCATTCCGATACCTCGAGATGGAGGGTGAATTCTTCAAACCCCAAGCTTTTGAAACAATCCCCGAGTCATGCCTGCTGACCTGCCACTCCCCGGTTACAAAAGTTCCGCCTAGGATGGCCTCTGAAAGATGCTCAAGTCCTGAAGAAGGAGGTAGTGCTATTTGGGACAGCCCCGATCTTCCTCTCAAATTTGACAAGACTGATTTAGGATTCACCATCAAGGGTCAGAAGATGATACGCCGCAAACGTGCCGGCCAACTTCCTTTCCGCATCAGCCAGAGTGGAATCCATGCTATAGAAGACGACGACAACGACTTCGACATCGCAAGTGGATCTTCCCAACCCGCATAAAGGGCTCAAGAATTGGAAGATCAAGACGCTATACCAATCTCCTTTAGACAGGAGTAATTACTCTTGTTTTTGTTTTGCTTTTCATATTTTCTATGTTTTGAACAATAAACTTTGAAAGCCTAGTGCCTTGCCCGGGGCATCATGGCTCGTTTGTGAGGGTTATTATCTGTCATTTGCATATTTTCATTCAATAAAATCATTGGACTTTGCATTCAATTTTGTTTGTTTTCTTTACTTTATCACCCCTTCAAAAGCTATGTGTCTCTTACACACACCCACTTGATACATCGCGAATCACTCCGAATCTCGTTGATAACAACTATGCTATTGCTAAATATGACTCGATAATCCGATCTACCGTCAAGACGAAAGTGAGGAAGATTGTGAAGTGCCAGGAGAACTTTCGACTGCTACAGAAGAAGAACGGGTTATACACCACACTAAGAGCAAGTGGAGGTTGTGAATTGGGTATCGATGAAGATGTAAAAAGATCAAGATAGGAGCGGTCTTGAGAACAAAGTGTTAAAGAAAGATTGATTCAGATGCTACGAGACTTTATTGAGGTTTTGCTTGGTCATATGAAGACATGCTGTGGTTGACATTGATATTGTGGTACACCGATTGCCATAAAAGAAGGTTTTCTCCCAAAGGAAATGAAGGTTCACTGACGCGCCCGAGATGTCGAGAAAATCAAAGCCGGGTTATGAAACAGCTCAACGCCGGCTTCTTAGCGCACTTCCTATCCACAATGGGTTGCTAATGTGGTTCCCGTGCCTAAGAAGGATGGTAAGGTACGGATGTGTGTGGATTACGAGATCCGAATAAAGCGAGTCCGAAAGACGATTTCCCACTTCCTCATATTGATGTTTTGCTGACAACACCGCCAAAGATAAGGTTTTCTCCTTCATGGATGGTTTCTCCTACAATCAAATGGATCAAAAGACATGGAGAAGACTACTTTTGTTACACATGGGGCACTTCGCTACAAGGTTATGCCGCTCGAATGAAGAACGGGCGCCACTTATCACGCAGGTTATGGTGACATTATTTCATGACATGATTCATCACGAGATAGAGGTCTACGCCGACATGATAGCTCGATCGCGATCGAAAAAGAACATCTTGATCATTTGCAGAAACTGTTTGATAGGTTGAAGAAGTACAGACTGAGACTTAATCCTAACAAGTGCACTTTTGGAGTCAGATCCAGAAAACTCCTAGGATGCCAGCTCCCCGCACCAAGAAGGAAGTCAGAGGTTTCTTGGGCCGATTGAACTACATTGCCAGATTCATTGCACACCTAACTGCTACTTGTGAACCAATCTTCAAATTGCTAAAGAAAGATCAAGTGGTAGAATGGAATGACGATTGCCAGATCGCTTTTGACAAAATCAAGGAGTACCCTGTAATCCTCCTATCCTAATGTCACCGCTGAAGGAAGACCTCTTATCATGTACTTGATGTTGTTAGAGAACTCAATGGGGTGTGTGTTGGGGCAACATGACGAGTCTGGTCGAAAGAGCATGCAATATACTACCTTAGCAAAAGTTTACCGATCCGGAAACAAGATACTCACACCGAGAAAACTTGCAACGCTTTTTGGCTCTTCACGACTAAGACAAGATATGTTGACTCACACTACCTTGTTAATTTCAAGATGGATCCGATAAAATACATTTTTGAGAAACCAGCCTCCTAAGAATAGCAAGATGGCAAATGATCCCGACCGAATATGACATCCAAGACACTTTT
This sequence comes from Vicia sativa, assembly GCA_021764765.1. Taxonomy (NCBI): domain Eukaryota; kingdom Viridiplantae; phylum Streptophyta; class Magnoliopsida; order Fabales; family Fabaceae; genus Vicia; species Vicia sativa. The sequence goes on from CM038794.1 coordinate 40,114,129, forward strand.
AAAGCAATCAAAGGAAGTGTAGTAGCGATCATTTGGCTCATCATCGTCAGATGACTACGCCTATGCAATTCAATTTCCAGATGAAGATGTTTTACTAGTCATCGATCAGGAAGAACTGTGCCTGCATTTAAGGACCCGAACAAGGATCCCGATGGACCATGGTCTTTGATGGAGCCTCAAACGTGGCAATGGCATTGGCGCCATCATTACATCCCCGCAGCGACATACACCTTTCACCGCCAGATTATGTTTCAGCTTGCACCAACAACATGGTCGAATACGCAGCATCATGGGTATCAAAGTCGCTATTGACCTAAGAATCAAGTTCTTACAAGTGTATGGAGACCTTGGTGATCGCTAGATTAATGGGATACGAAGCATCCGAATCTCATTCCAGATCGAGAGCATGTTCTAAGTTTGATCCCCTACTTTGAAGAGATGACTTTCGATCACATTCCGAGAAAAGAATCACCATGCACGATTAGCTACTATGTCGCCTATGTTCAAATTTAGATGGGACAACGAGGCCCCGATCATCATTGAGAAGTTTAACGAACCAACAGATTGTTATGAGCTTGATACGTAAGAGAAACCTTGGTACTATGACGTGAAGAGGTATCTTGAGACTCGTGAATATCCCGTAGGGCATCACAACGATAAGAAGTTCTTGAGAAGGTTTGCATCCAAATTCTTCCTCAAGAATTTACATTTATACAAGCGAACTACACGATTTGTGCTTATCTCCTGTAGACCGAAAACAAAGAATACGTATCATGGAAGAGTTACACTAAGGCGCATTTGGTACCACTCCAAAGGGACATACGATGGCTAAGAAGATTTTGAGAACAAAGTTACTATTGGTCCACCATGGAAGTCGATTGTCACCATACGCCGATCTTGTCACAAATTCCGTGATTTATGCAGACAAAGTACACGCATCTCCAAGACTTTGAATGTTTTAATAGCCCTTGGCCTTTGCAATGGGCATCGACATGATCGGAGAAATCAAGCCCACCGCTCCAACTGACATCGCTTCATCCTCGTGGCAATTGACTATTTTACCAAGTAGAGGAGCCTTGCTCAAGGTCTGCTACCAAGAATGTTGTGGCTCGATTCATCAAACATAATCTTATCCGTCGATATAGCACTCCCAAAGGATCATCGATAACGGTTCCAATCTCAACAATAAGATGATCACCGAACCGCACGCAGCTCAAGATCAAGCATCACAACTCTTCTCCTTATCGGCCTAAGATGAATGGCGCAGTGGAAGCCGCTAACAAGAACATTAAGAAGATTATACAGAAAATGACAGTGACTTACAAAGATTGGCATGAGATGTTACCATTTTCTTTTCATGGTTATCGACACAAGATTTAACATCAACAGGGGCAACCCCCTTCTCTCTCGTATACGGTATGGAAGCAGTCCTACTGTCATACCCCAAAATTTGCCCTCCATCTGTTCAAGAGATTTCATACATCCATACTCAAGGATTCCTCAAGAGTTGATCAGACAAACTCTCTCCTAGACAATCAACCCAAACTAGGGTTTGGTATCTCTCAAGTCAAGATGGATTTCCAACATCTCCAATGGCCTGCATGCCTCCTCATATGCTTCAAAGATTCTCCATGTCAAGTTTCAAGCCTCACAAGTCAAGTTTCGCACAATTGCTCGATGGTTGAAAATCGAGTATTGGACAAAAGTCAAACTTTCTAAATTGGGTTTCTAGATGAAAAGTCAACTCAACTTTGACTGATCATAACTTTCTCATACTTTCTCGTAAATTTTTCCACCACCTCTTGTTTTGAAGGAAATTCAATTTCTACAACTTCATGTCTCACAAGAATGTCCAAAAATGCTTCATTTGAGAGGTATAGCTCAAAACATTAGTGTCATTTTCAAAGTCAACAAAAGTCAACTTTTGTTTTGAAGATATTTTGAGCATGGTAACTCCAATTGAGATGAGACCAAAGACATTGGTTAGAGGACTCTTAGAGCTTTCCAAAAAGTCCAAGAACACTCAAAAATGTGGAAAATTGAGCAAGTTACACCATTCACAAGTTGGGCAATTTTGGAAGAATGCACAAAGAGAGATACTCCTAAAAATCAAAAACTTTGCAAATGGGCCTACTTTTTCTTCATCCAAACTTGTTCCTCATACAATTTGGAACATCAAAGCCCAAAGTTTCGAATTTTTATTTTATTTTTCTATTTAATTTGGAATTTATTCATTTAAATACAAATTAAATTCAAGAATAAAGTATAAAATCAAAAATTAATTGCAAATTGATTTTTCTCTCTTCCTTGGCATCCAAGTAACTCAACAAAGCCAAAAATTTCGAAAATTGGATTGATATGGCAAGATTGGATTGAAAATTAATCAATTTGAAAATTTGATTTTGTACAAAATCAAATTTGATTTGCATTGATTGATGATGATTTCTTCCTCAAATCACCCAATTCCATCCAATATAAATACACAATGCATAGCACATGATTAAGGACGAAAGAATGGCTCCTTAACCCTAGTTTCAAACTCAAAATTTCGTGTTCTTGAAGCAATTGGCAATCCATCCAGCTTAATCGATTTTAAGGTGTCAAACACATTCCTTGGTACCTGTGAGTGATTCCAGACACTTACTTCATCGAAAACTATTCGTAATTGCCAAATCCAAATCGGTTTGTTTGGAAATTTTGAAATCGTGTTTCATTATTCATGCATTATTAACCTGTTTTGTTGTTGTTTTTGTGTTTAGTGATGTGTTTGCAAACTTTCTGGGTGCTTTAATCGTGTTTCCATGACCGGGAATGCATGATGCCATTATTAGGGTTTCCTGTGCCGTTTTAGGGTTTCACGAAATAGGAAAATTGGACCTCGAGACTAGTACCATTGCATTCGAATGATGTTTCCAATCGAACCATGGCTTTAGAATGTATTTATATTATGTGTTGCATTTTGATATTAGCTGTGACGAAAGGTCAAGAATGACGCTAGCTTCGTAAATTCAAAATGAAGAAGACGATGAATTGGCGCGAGCGGAGAGATTGACGAACGACGTGTTATTTTCAAACCGTCCTGCTTCCAAACAAAGGCGCACGCTTGGCTCGCTTGGTCAAGATATCATTATGTTTGAAAGGATGTCTCCGCCTCGATTCCCGCCTCGCATAATCCCTTTTCCATTTTTACAAACTCAATTTTTTTCCTTTTTTCATATTTTCCAATATTTTGCATTATTTTAATTCTTTTCATGATTTTTATTCTGCATTTAAAAATTACCAAAAAATATTTTCTTTTTGCATTCATATTTTAAAAACCTTTATTTAATTTAATAAATTAAAAAATATAATTTTTGCATGCATATTTATTTTATTTTTATTTTTGCATTTAAATCATTATAAATTGCATTTTAATTACTAAACCTTTTCCAAAAAATCCCAAAAATTATTTTAACTTATTTATCTTATTTCCAGCATGCATAAATTTTCTCATATTAAAAATTGCATTTTTTCTAACATTTTCTCTTATTTCAATTTCATCATGTTTCCCGATTTTCTCATCCTTTCACAGGTTGCTCCGATTCGGACGTTTTTCTTTTACTGTTTTATTTTTCCAATAATGTAACTGCTCATGGGATGTAATAGTTAATTTAGGACTTTTACTTTCCGCACTCCTAATTATGTATCTGCCCCAAAGCCATGTAATAGCGTAGGTTTACCTTTCCGCACTTTACATTCCGCATTTTACTTTCCGCACCCTTATCAATTGCTAGTAATTAGCGTGTATGGCAAGATAATAATTGGACATAGCTCACACTAATTTCAAGATAAAATATCTGAATTCAACACACTTCTATCACACACGCACCCCTTAGGTAATTCTCTCGATGCCTTTAATACAAATGGTCATGTCTCTAACGTAGAGGTATTCTAGCACCTGCCTTCCAAACAAATCATCATAGTCCCTTCGATACAAAGATCATAAGACCCACGATGTCGCCTCCGAATACATGATCTTGACCTCGATTGTCGCCACGAAAAAATGATGATAGTCCCTTCGAATGTGCTAGGATACTTCCTACAAGTTGCCTTCTATGACCATCCGATGTCCCTTCGAATGTCCCGCTTACATCCAACGAATGGAGCTACCTACTAACTAATGGTATGGCTAGCTATTCTAAAGGAATGTAGAAGTACAACAAAACAACCAATTTCGAGTAAATAAGTCTCTTAGTTGCTTGCTCTATCAAATGCTTTTCACACCACACACTTTTTTCAAAGTTCAAATTCTTTTCAAAACAAAACATTTCCGAACACTTTGTATACACTCCTACATGAGTCATTACAAAGTCAAAGCGAAATGCCTTTTCAAAACATTTTTGTCAAACACACGTAAAGCAATTTTAAAAGGTGATCTAGAGCAACTAAGAGCCTGAGATAACTACGGATGGAAAGGGTGCTAATACCTTCCCTTTTCATAACCATTCTCCGAACTCGTAATCTAACGAAGGTCTTTTTCTGTTACTTTTACCTTCCCTTAATGGATAAAATAAAAGTCGGTGGCGACTCTTGCTATCCGCACATTTGATACAAAATCCTACAAAGTCGGCTTCACCGTATCACGTAATCATGATCACTGGGACAACACCCAAAAGAGAGAATTGCCTTAGGGATTTTAGAGAACCTTTATTGCTTTTGTTTGACTTGTATGCTTTATCTTAAGGGTTGCTTGGGTATTATATTGTTGGGGATCCTACACCGATCCGGTTTCCTTAGGTAAGTAGCATTAGATCATCGCGACCGCTAGACGATAACTACGCGGTCAACATGATGGCTACGTTAGCGTGACACTGTTGTCCCGATACTCTTCATTCCCAAGTTGAAGAAAGTATTTGGCTTCATGGTGTCATCAAGCGCTAACTAAACTTTTAGAACCTTAATTGACCCATCTTGGCCATTAGAAGGTAGTGAGATGGCCTTTGTGTAGACCGAGGTTGGTTGATACTGATGCTACGCCATCGAGATCGACTTTGGGACATTTTCGATCGACCACTTGGCCGTCAGATTGAAATAAGCCTACGAGAAAGATCGATGATGTGAGATTCCTAGAACCCGTTACTATTATAGGAGTGATGAACCAACTCAAACTTTTGGTGGGTAATCACCTATACCTCATGCAAGCCTTAAACCTAGGCTCATTGTGTGAATTGTTCAGGTGTGCTAAACATGACATCATGACATCATTCGCATTGCATATCATTTCTAACTATTTCAAGGACCTAGGGATTTATCTTTGCCTGCTTTTGTAGGGATTATGGCTTCTAGAAAGACTATCCGAATCAACTTCATGGGTATCCCTTCTCACCAAAGAATTGGTTTCGTAAATTCCACCATGCTCGGCTCATCAAAAGACATGGTTATCTACTTGACTTGGTTATCTCCGGTTTTGAAGAAGATATGATGCATGTCCTATTCCAGCTTCTTTGATCCCAAACACCATTGCTTTACATTTCCGATTATCGCTTGGTTCCTACCTTGAAGAGTTCTAAGCTACTGGGGTACCTATTCTTGACCAAATGCCATTCACCGTTTAGAAAAGGTCCCTAAGTTCAAGACATTGCATCCTTTACATCTTAAGCGCCGATATTGAAGCCAATTGGGAAACTAGAAGGAGTTAAGGGTTTACTTTCCAAGTTCTTAATCAAGAAAGCCCGAGAATTCCTCAAAGTTATGAGTTTCCATGCATTTGAGAACATTGTTGCCTTGCTAATTTATGGTTTGGTTCTATTCCTAACTCGGATCAATTCATAGATGTCAATGCCATCAAGTTGTTTCTTACCCGCAATCCAAAGGCTCACCTTACTTGGAGACATTCTACATTCTCTCCACACTGCACTACTAAGCGACAAGGAACTCTCATGTGTTGGTCCAGTTATTTCAAGGTGGTTTATTTCGCACCTTCCTCCATCGCTTTGAAGAATGAACAAAGGTTAAGATGGTCTCAAAGATTGATGTCACTCTCTCATTCCGATATCCGCTGGAATCTTTTCTCTCAAAAGGACTTCACATTCATCAAGCGCCAGGAGAATTCTAATGTACCACTACTTGGTATAAGGGAGGTATTACTTACAACCCTTCTAGCTCTACGTCAGTTTGGTTTTGCTCGAAAGAGATGGTCCACATGATATGCTTCTCCAAGATGTTGTGTTCGACACAATCACGATCTCCGCATTACCGATTTAAGGTTTATACATGTCGGCATGGTAAAGAAGACGATACCAAGACTTTGGGGCACCCAACTCCATTCCTTGGGAACCTTACCTCAAATGGGTGCGAGCTCGAGCTCAAAACCTCATGATGCCATTCACTGCTTTACCAAGAATTATGGAACCTGCTATAGGTGACGCACTCTATACTGCTCTCCATCCCGACATGCCTACCGATTTTGAAGACTTGAAGAGATCCTGATCCACTAAAGAAGAAAGGGATACCTTTGAAGCTCAATGCTATGCAAGTGAGAAGAAAGTTCTAGAGTTGACCAAGCTACTTCACGAGGAGCGAAACATCAACGCTTACATCGGCACCAAGAGGAAGCGCCCATGGGAGACTTAGAGCTTTAGGATGTTTATGTTTTCTTTTATTGCTTTGAACTATCTCTTGTACTTAAAAAGAAAAAGAATAATAATGAGAAGTACTAATAAATGTTTGTTCATTGCTTGTTTAACAAATTTAAATCTCTTAGGTCCTTGAAAACATTGCATTGCATTCTGATAAACATCGATAGCATATCATAACATTGCATCATGTACATTGAGATTGGTTTTCTCATTTGCTCGCTATTTATTTTAGTAAATGGCTCTTGAACAGATCACAAAGATCTCCAAGCTCGTAATGCTGGGCCAGCAGATGTTTACCAACTTGGTCCAAGGCCAAGAAGATCCAAGAAGCTCATCAACAAGAAGAAGAAGGTTGTTGGTCTCCTCAACATGGGTAGACGCTTCAAAGGGGGTCCTAAAGTGGTCACCGAGAGCTCTCAAGGAAGTGTCCATACCGAGGGAGTACCAAGGGTGATGAAGGTGAGCAGCATGAACCAAAGAAAGGAGGAGAGGACCAGTCTGATTATAGCCAACACTCTGAGGAAGATGATAAGTATAAACAACTTGAAGACCGTCTCAATGTCGTGGAAAATCAAGATGTCCGGTGAACTTTGATGATCCGAGTCTTGTTTCGTGTTGTGATTCCTCCCAAGTTCAAAGTTCCACTTTTGCCAAATATGATGGCATGTCTTGCCCTAAGTCGCATTTCAAGTCCTATGTCCGTAAGATCAATCCCCACACCGATGATGTAAAGTCAGGATGCACTATTTTCAAGAGAGTTTGTCCGAACCCGCTTGGAATGGTACTATCACTAGAGAATGACCGTATCCGTACTTGGAGTGATTTGGCCGATGCTTTCTGTGACAAGATGAGTAATAATGTGAATTGACACCCACCGCATGCAACTACAAAGCATGTCTATGGGTCGTGACGAGAAGTTCAAGGAGTATGCTCAGAAGTGGAGAGATCTAGCAGGCAGAGTTTAACCACCCTTGTCCAATAGGGAGTTGGTTGATATGTTCATGGGGACACTGACAGGCCCATTCTTCAATCATCTAATTGGTAATTCTTCATCCGGATTCACCGAGCTGATATTGACAGGCGAGCGCATTGAAGCTGGTATCAAGAATGGGAAGATTCATGTAGAGACATCTTCGAATGCTGCGAAGAGATCCTTTGGTGCTAAGAAAGAAGCTAATGCTGTGTATGGTCAGAAAAGCCGAGCCAAGACCGACCGTGCTCAATCTGGGCAGCCAGGATCTCCAATCCTACATCAAGACAACCTCACGAGACAACGCTACAGAGCGTAACGCCACCAATAAGATGCTTACGAAGATCAACATGCCATTGTCGCAAGCCTTGCAACACATGTTGAAAGCAGAGTCGATAACCTCGAGGGATCCTCCTCGTAATGTCAACACTTCCTCTCCGAAGTACAATCCTAATGCTAAGTGTGCTTACCATTCCAATAGCCTGTGGCACGATAATCGACAATTGTTGGGCTCAAGAACAAAATTCAAGATGATTGAAACTAAGCATTGAGTTTGACCCTCCGCGAGACCGAATGTGATCAACGCGCCTATGCCTAACCATGACAAAGGTTCCAATGTCATTGATGATACTTATGTTTTCAACATAGATGACTTGACCATTCCTCCGATGACCGTAAGAAGAATTTGTTGTAAGCCGGTGTCAATCCAGATGCCCGTGAGGATTGTCGCTGGTGCCCATCCGCACTGATGGTTGTGCTTGGTTGAGAAGACGGTTCAGGCATGATGGATAACCGTGAGATACTATTTCAAACCACCGTGCGTAAGTGTGAAGAAATGTCTAAGTTGAAGATTGACAATGCAAACGAAACTGCACTATCTCGTGGGATACCTTGGGGCAGCCAAGTGGAAAGTATGATTACATGGTGAAGTACACCGTTCGATGTACTACAAGATTCCTATTGAAGATGTTAAGGCGACCGGATGGGGTGACGATTTCCGTAAGACTATGCCGATGTTAACACTATAAGGATTTCCTCTCACGATCCCTGCCTAGAGTGGCACCTCTCATTATCACTTCTCCAAGACCGCCCATATTCCTCCGACAAAGCTATCCCTTGAACTATGGAGTCGATGTTTACTATATCATGGCCAAGCAAGACCCTCTCGACTATTGAAGATCTTACCGCTGAAGTTTCTATTCCGACATCGACAACATCACCGGATCAAGTAAGGTGACCCGAACCGAAGGGTATTCTCTCCAGATCTCTCCTCCAAAGACATCATGACTCCACCGCATTCCGCCTACTCCATCAATATCCCCGCCTAGAGGGAAAGAACCAGGACTCATCCTCGCCAACCGTATACCAAAGGAAGTTATCAAGACACTCCAAACAAGAAATGGAGGAAATTTCAAGATTATCAAGAAGAGTGATTACAATGTGTGGAACAAGGACAGACCATCCAAGATCTCCATGCTTGCTCGCTTTATGCTCCGAGGCTCATGCTAATGCCTTGGTGAAGTTTCAAGAATGCTCATGTGCCGCAAGACACTACCACCGACCAATTCGAAGTTTGTATTGCTAGCTGGCTGCCAACAACGGCCTAGGCTTCTCCGATGTCGATTTGACTCGCCGAAAGAAACATAACAAGGCCTTGCACATCTCTGAATGCAAGGGCGCTACCCTATCTCATGTTTTGCTGACACCGTTCGCCTCAATATCCTACCAAGACCGCTGATCGGCTTGATGTCAAGGGTTGGTTCTCGAGACCCAAGGACGCTATCGTGAGAGCTTTTGATGGTTCTAAGCGACAAGACTGGAGAGCTCATCATAAAGTCGGTTCCCGACTTTTGATTCCACTTTCTTTGTCATGGACATCCGTCCAGCTTATTCTTGCCTACTTGGACGCCTTGGATACATGGGGCAAGGCTTACTCTACCCTACATCGAAACCAAGTACCCGTGAAAGGGAAAGTTGTTACAGTGTGGTGAAGAAGAGTATATGGTCACCATCACGCATTCCTCGAGATGGAGGGTGAATTCTTCGAGACTCCTTGTCAAGCTTTTGAGACAATACCCGAGTCATGCCTGCTGACTCTCCCACCCCGGTTGCTAAAGTTCCGCCTAGGATGGCCTCTTTGAAAGATGCTCAAGTCATTGCTGAAGGAGGTAGTGCTATTTGGGGACAGCCCCGATCTTCCTTTCAAATTTGACAAGACCGTTTAGGCTTCACCATCAAGGGTCAAGATGATACGCCGCGAACGTGCCGACCAACTTCCTTCCGCATCGCCGTAGTGGATTCCATGCTATAGAAGACGACGACAACGGCTTCGACATCGCAAGTGGATCTTCCCAACTCCGATCATGGGCTCAAGAATTGGAAGATCAAGACGCTATACCAATCTCCTTTAGTCGAGTAATTGCTTTTGTTTTATTTGCTTTTCGATTTCTTTATGTTTCAACAACAAACTTTGAAAGCCTCGTGCCTTGCCCGGGCGCCATGGCTCGCTTATGAGGGTTTTATCTCGTTGCGTATTTTCATTCAATAAATTCGTTGGACTTTTGCATTCAATTGTTTGTTTTCTTTCTTTACTTTATCACCCTTCAAAAGCTATGTGTTTCTTACACACACCCACGTGATGCACCGCTAATCACTCCGAATCTCGTATTAACAAATGCTAGTGCTAAATATGACTTTGATAATCCGATCTACCAAGCCAAGATGAAAGTGAGGAAGATTGTGAAGTGCCGTGAGAACTTCGCTGCACAAAGAAGAAGAGCGAGTTATACACACGAAGAGCAAATCGAGGTTGTGAATTTGGGTACTAGCGAAGATGTAAAAGAGATCAAGATAGGAGCGGTCTTGAGAAGTGTTAAAGAAAGGTTGGTTCGATGCTACGAGACTACATTGAGGTTTTTGCTTGGTCATACGAAGACATGCCTGGTTTGACATCGATATTGTGGTACACCGACACGATAAAAGAAGGTTTTCTCCAAAGGAAATGTAGGTTCTGTCAGATGGCCCCGAGATGTCGAGAAAATCAAAGTCAAGTCATGAAGCTTCAACGGTTTCCTAGTCACACTTCCTATCCCCTGGTTGCAAATGTGGTACCCGTGCCTAAGAAGGATGGTAAGGTACGAATGTGTGTGGATTACGTAGATCCGAACAAAGCTAGCCCGAAAGACGATTTCCACTTCCTCATATTGATGTTTTGTTGACAATACCGCCAAAGATAAGGTTTTTCCTTCATGGATGGTTTCTCCTACACAATCGCATCAAAATGGCCTCAAGACATGGAGAAGACTACTTTTACAAAGGGGCACTTTCGCTACAAGGTTATGCCGCTCGATCGAAGAACGCAGCGCCACTTATCAGCGAGCTATGGTAACATTATTTCATGACATGATTCATCACGAGATAGAGGTCTACGTCGACGACATGATAGCTCGATCGCAGACTGAAGAAGAACATCTTGGTCATTTGCAGAAACTATTTGACAGGTTGAAGAAGTGTGATCGAGACTTAATCCCAACAAGTGTACCTTGGAGTCGATCCGAAAACTCCTAGGGTTTGTAGTCAGTGGAAGAGGTATTGAAGTTGATCCCGCCAAGGTTAGAGCTATTCAAGAGATGCCAGCTCCCCGCACAGAGAAGGAAGTTAGAGGTTTCTTGGGCCGATTGAACTACATTGCCAGATTCATTGCACACCTAACCGCTACCTGTGAGCCAATCTTCAAGTTATTAAAGAAGGATCAAGTAGTGGAATGGAATGACGATTGCCAGATCGCTTTTGACAAAATCAAGGAATACCTAGTAATCCTCCTATCCCGATGCCGTCAAGGAAGACCTCTTATCATGTACTTGAAGTTGTTAGAAAACTCAATGGGATGTGTGTTGGCAACATGACGAGTCCGGTCGAAAAGAGCATGCAATATACTACCTTAGCAAAAGTTTACCGATCGTGAAACAAGATACTCGCAGCTGAGAAAACTTGCAACGCTTTGGCTTGGGCTGTCACCGACTAAGACAAGATATGTTGACTCACACTACCTTATTGATTTCAAGATGGATCCGATAAAATACATCTTTGAGAAACCAGCTCTCCGAAGAATAGCAAGATGGCAAATGATCTTGACCGAGTATGACATCCAAGACACTTCGTAAAGCGATCAAAGGGAGTGTAGTAGCCGATCATTTGGCTCATCGTCAGACGGCCATCGCCTATGCGCTCAATTTCATTTAAGATGTTTTACTAGTTACAGATCAGAAGAACTGTGCCGCACGAAGGACCCGAACAAGGATCCCGATGGACTATGGTCTTTGATGGAGCCTCAAACGCACTTGGCAATGGCATTGGCGCCATCATTACATCCCTTGCAGCGACATACGCCTTTCACCGCCAGATTATGTTTCAGTTGCACTAACAACATGGCCGAGTACGGCGTGCATCATGGGTCTTAAAGTCGCTATTGACTTAAGAATCAAGGTCTTACAAGTGTATGGAGACTCAGCTTTGGTGATCACCGATTAGGGCGAGTGGGATAAGCATCCGAATCTCATTCCATATCGAGAGCATGTTCGAGTTTGATTCCTTATCAAGAGATCACTTTCAATCACATTCCACGAGAAGAGAATCGCTATGCACGATTAGCTACTATGTCGCCTATGTTCAAGGTCGATGGGACAACGAGGCTCCCTGCATCATCATTGAGAGGTTCGATTAACCAAAGATATTGTTATGAGCTTGATACGTAAGAGAAACCTTGGTACTATGACGTGAAGAGGTATCTTGAGACTCGTGAATATCCCGCAGGGCATCCGTTAATGATAAGAAGTTCATGAGAAGATTTGCATCTAAATTCTTCCTCAAGAACGACATCTTATACAAGCGCAACCACGACTTGTGCTTACTCCACTGTAGACCGTAAAACAAAGAATGCGATCATGGAAGAATTACACCTAATTTGGTACCCACTCCAAAGGACACACTATGGCTAAGAAGATTTTGAGAACAGGTACTATTGGTCCACCATGGAAGTCGATTGTCACCGCTTATGCTCGATCTTGTCACAAATGCCGACGATACAGACAAAGTGCATATACCCAAGACTGAATGTTTTAACTTCTCCTTGGCCTTTCGCAATGTGGGGCATTGACATGATTGGAGAGATTAAGCCCAATGGACATCGCTTCATCCTTGTGGCAATTGATTACTTTACCAAGTGGGTAGCATACCTCGTATGCATCTGTTACCAAGAATGTAGTGGCTCGATTCATCAAGCATAATCTTATCTGTATGGCACTCCGAAAGGATTATCACGATAACGGTTCCAATCTCAACAACAAGATGATCACCGAACTCGCACGCAGCTCGAGATCAAGCATCACAATTCATCTCCTTATCGGCCTAAGATGAATGGCGCGAAGCCGCCAACAAGAACATTAAGAAGATTATACAAAATGACAAAGGACTTACAAAGATTGGCATGAGATGTTACCATTTGCTCTTCATGGTTATCGCACTACAAAGACGAACATCCACAGGGCAACCCTTTCTCTCAGATACGGTATGGAAGCCGCCTTACCCATCGAGGTTCGGGATACCTCAACCGTAGTCCTCCAGAGGCGAGAAAGTTAAGACGATGGTCTGCATCCTTGATCGATTAACTTGATTGATGAGAACGACGCATCCATCCGCCATGATGATTTATTTAAACGAATGATCGAGCGCTTAACAAGAAGGTCAAGCACCGAGTCTACCAAGTCGGTGATCTAGTAGTCAAGCGCATCATTCTTCCACAAGGTGATCCCAGGGCAAATGGACTCCCACCCATGAGGGACCATTTGTAGTCAAGATGATTTTCCGCGGAGCTATGATACTTAGCACCATGGATGGTGAAGACTTCCCACACCCTCGTGAACGCAGACATAGTCAAAAATACTACGATAAAGAGACCCGCTAGGTCGATGCCTAGGCAAAAATAAGAGATCCCATGAACCAAAAGGTTCGGGCAAAAGTTAAGGATATATACAAAAGATGTACACCCGCAAGTCGAAAACCCGAAAAGGCTTGGGCAAAAAGGGTATCCCAGACCGAAACCCAAGGCGGTCTAGGCAAAAGTTAGGATTTAAGCGCATTTACTATGTCTCTTCTAGATCATCCGCCTGCACTACTATCTCGCATTCAAGGTTCAAATGGCGAAGATCACCACTCATTTTCACCGAAGAAGGAGATGAGATAGTCGAAATATTTGAGTACTAGCATTGGGACTTAACGAGATTGTTTCCGCATAGCTTTTACCTTCTTGTGTACAAAACTACTTGGCCATACGCCACCTTTCAAAAAAATATATACGTTTCTTTCTCTTTACATTTCGTTGTTATTTGCAATAAGTCCAACGCTTTCTTTGAATGACTATACGATTTGACAAGAAAATCTCGCAAACATACGAAAAGTGAATATGCAAAAGTACTTACTACAGGTTCCAGGAATTGGGATGACGACGAAAGTCAACAAATAGTTCCCCACAGAGCATAAAGGTGTCACCCACAACACACCTTCCCCAGCGGAGTATAAGGGAATCCACGAGCAGCGATTCCACTCAACCAAGCAACGTTACATCAGTCTCCAAGCAGTAACACTTCATCCCCAGCGGATATTTCTCAATCCTCCCCCTTCTCCCCGGCAGCAGTATCCAGACTCGAAACTTGGTCAGATAATGCATCGGAGAAAGCATACACTTTTTATTCCCCACCAGATTACAACGGACCTGACTCTTCAAGCCCTGGCTCTCAAAGAACCATCAAATGCTCCTGAGATCTACACTCGAAATCCCAAGTAGAGCACCTCCTAAATTTCCTCAGCAGGATCTACATACAAGGTCCTCAACAGATCGCCTCCCAGACTCTCCTCAGCAGGGTCTATATATGAAGATCTCCGACAACGAGCCTCTCAAATCTCTACCTTCCTCAACAACGTCTAGGCCCAGGACTCGGTCAGATAGTGCATCGGAGGAATCCAAGATATCTTTCTTCTCCTTCAAAAGCAGGGTTCTCACCTACTCAATTCCCTGTGAAGAAGTCGAAATCTTCAAACGTAATATCCGCATCTTCTTCAAGATGGATATGTTTTGAAATATCACAGCATTCATCATTCACACATTTCTCATAAAGTCATAATTCATGCATATGTCATTCATATACACTGTCATGCATCATACTTTGCATAAAACTAACCAATATTCTATCGAAGATTTTCTTGTTTTCTCCAAAACAGGCAACAGTCATTTCTGACGCAAACAGGTCCAAGATTAAGCCCCGAACCGACGGGAAAACTATCTGAAAGACCACCTTCGCGAACAGGTCCAAGATTAAGCCCCGAGCCGACGGGAAAACTATCTGAAAGACCGCCTCCGACGACTAGTCCAGGATTAAGCCCCGAACCGACGGGAAAACTATCCGAAAGACCACCTCTGGTTATCCTCCGATAATGTGCAATGGATCAACACCGATGCACAACAGGAAGCTATCCACATTCTTGCCAACTACAATCTCCTCGTAGTAATCGACACGAAGATTTATTTCGACAAGAACTACGAGTCTAGCGATTTACTCGCTTGCCTTGGATGGCATCTTAAGCCCATCTCCGACTATTTGTCAACATCTCACTTTTAATGCGCATATATGGTTAAAAATCAATACAAGACCAATAACTTCATTTAAAGTGAACACGAAGTCTAACGTGACGACTCCTTCGGATGGCATCTTAAGCCCATCTCCTCTCCATTCCAGAACATCTACGAGTCTAACATACGACTCACCCTCAAGATCGACCTTGCTAGATGGCATCTTAAGCCCATCTCACTCATTAACAACCTCGAGTCTAGCGTGACGACTGCTCCCAAATAAGTCTCCAACTTCTCCAAATGGCATCCGAAGCCCATTCCCGCATCATCCACCAACGGCGAGTGCAAATTGTGTACTTGTTCAATCATCTTCACCTCCGTGTCACGAAGACAAACGTGTCAATCTAACCCTTCCAAGACAAGAAGATTGAACAGGGCAGTCATCATACCCCAAAATTTGCCCTCCATCTACTCAAGAGATTTCATACATCCATACTCAAGGATTCCTCAAGAGTTGATCGACAAACTCTCTCCTAGACAATCAACCCAAACTAGGGTTTGGTATCTCTCAAGTCAAGATGGATTTCCAACATCTCCAATGGCCTCATGCTCCTCATATGCTTCAAAGATTCTCCATGTCAAGTTTCAAGCCTCACAAGTCAAGTTTCTTCAGACAATTGCTCAGATGGTTGAAAATCGAGTGTATTGGACAAAAAGTCAAACTTTCTAAATTAGGGTTTCTAGATGAAAAGTCAATCAACTTTGATCGATCATAACTTTCTCATACTTTCTCGTAAATTTTTCCACCACCTCTTGTTTTGAAGGAAATTCAATTTCTACAACTTCATGTCTCACAAGAATGTCCAAAAATGCTTCATTTGAGAGGTATAGCTCAAAACATTACGTGTCATTTTCAAAGTCAACAAAAGTCAACTTTTGTTTTGAAGATATTTTGAGCATGGTAACTCCAATTGAGATGAGACCAAAGACATTGGTTAGAGGACTCTTAGAGCTTTCCAAAAAGTCCAAGAACACTCAAAAATGTGGAAAATTGAGCAAGTTACACCATTCACAAGTTGGGCAATTTTGGAAGAATGCACAAAGAGAGATACTCTAAAAATCAAAACTTTGCAAATGGGCCTACTTTTTCTTCATCCAAACTTGTTCTCATACAATTTGGAACATCAAAGCCCAAAGTTTCGAATTTTTATTTTATTTTTCTATTTAATTTGGAATTTATTCATTTAAATACAAATTAAATTCAAAAATAAAGTATAAAATCAAAAATTAATTGCAAATTGATTTTTCTCTTCCTTGGCATCCAAGTAACTCAACAAAGCCAGAAATTTCAAAATTGGATTGATATGGCAAGATTGGATTGAAAATTAATCAAAATTTGAAAATTTGATTTTGTACAAAATCAAATTTGATTTGCATTGATTGATGATGATTTCTTCCTCAAATCAGCTCCAATCCCGTCCAATATAAATACACAATGCATAGCACATGATTAAGGAGGAAAGAATGGCTCCAGAACCCTAGTTTCAAACTCAAAAATTTCGTGTTCTTGAAGCAATTGGCAATCCATCCTACAGCCGTTTTCAATCGATTTTAAGGTGTCAAACACATTCCTTGGTACCTCAGGAGTGATTCCAGACACTTACTTCATCGAAAACCATTCAGAATTGCCAAATCCGAAATCGGTTTGTTCTTGGAAATTTTGAAATCGTGTTTCATTATTCATGCATTATTAACCTGTTTTGTTGTTGTTTTTGTGTTTAGTGATGTGTTTGCAAACTTTCTGGGTGCTTTAATCGTGTTTCCATGACCGGGAATGCATGATGCCATTATTAGGGTTTCCTGTGCCGTTTTAGGGTTTCACGAAATAGGAAAAATTGGACCTCGAGACTAGTACCATTGCATTCGGAATGATGTTTCCAATCGAACCATGGCTTTAGAATGTATTTATATTATGTGTGTTGCATTTTTGATATTAGCCAGGGACGTAGCGTCGAAGAACAGCCGACGCTAGCTTCAGAAATTCAAAATGAAGAAGACGATGAATTGGCGCGAGCGGGAGGAGATGGACGAACGACGCGTGTTATTTTCAAACTGTCCCGTTTCCAAACAGTGCGCACGCTTGGCTCAGTTGGTCAGCATATCAGTTTTCAAGGTTTGAAAGGGATGTCTCCAGTTCGATTCCTGCTTCAGACAATCCCTTTTCCATTTTTACAAACTCAATTTTTTTTCCTTTTTTCATATTTTCCAATATTTTGCATTATTTTAATTCTTTTCATGATTTTTATTCTGCATTTAAAAATTACCAAAAAATATTTTCTTTTTGCATTCATATTTTAAAAACCTTTATTTAATTTAATAAATTAAAAAATATAATTTTTGCATGCATATTTATTTTATTTTTATTTTTGCATTTAAATCATTATAAATTGCATTTTAATTACTAAACCTTTTCCAAAAAATCCCAAAAATTATTTTAACTTATTTATCTTATTTCCAGATGCATAAATTTTCTATTTAAAATTGCATTTTTCTAACATTTTCTCTTATTTCAATTTCATCATGTTTCCGATTTTCTCATCCTTTCACAAAGTTGTCCGATTCGGACGCTTTTCTTTATCGCTTTATTTTTCCAATAATGTAACTGCTCATGGGATGTAATAGTTAATTTAGGACTTTTACTTTCCGCACTCCTAATTATGTATCTGCCCCAAAGCCATGTAATAGCGTAGGTTTACCTTTCCGCACTTTACATTCCGCATTTTACTTTCCGCACCCTTATCAATTGCTAGTAATTAGGTGTATGGCAAGATAATAATTGGACATAGCTCACACTAATTTCAAGATAAAATATCTGAATTCAACACACTTCTATCACACACGCACCCCTTAGGGTAATTCTCTCTCGATGCCTTACGAATACAAATGGTCATGTCTCTCGAACGTAGAGGTATTCTAGCACCGTTGCCTTCCAAACAAATCATCATAGTCCCTTCGATACAAAGATCATAAGACCCACGATGTCGCCTCCGAATACATGATCTTGACCTCGATTGTCGCCACGAAAATGATGATAGTCCCTTCGAATGTGCTAGGATACTTCCTACAAGTTGCCTTCTATGACCATCCGATGTCCCTTCGAATGTCCCGCTTACATCCAACGAATGGAGCTACCTACTAACTAATGGTATGGCTAGCGCTATTCTAAAGGAATGTAGAAGTACAACAAAACAACCAATTCTGAGTGGGTAAATAAGTCTCTTAGTTGCTTGCTCTATCAAATGCTTTTCACACCACACACTTTTTTTCAAAGTTCAAATTCTTTTCAAAACAAAACATTTCCGAACACTTTGTATACACTCCTACATGAGTCATTACAAAGTCAAAGCGAAATGCCTTTTCAAAACGTTTTTGTCAAACACACATAAAGCAATTTTAAAAGGTGATCTAGAGCAACTAAGAGCCTGAGATAACTACGGATGGAAAGGGTGCTAATACCTTCCCTTTTCATAACCATTCTCCGAACTCGTAATCTAACGAAGGTCTTTTTCTCTACTTTTACCTTCCTTAATTGATAAAAATAAAAGTCGGTGGCGACTCTTGCTATCCGCACATTTGGATACAAAAATCCTACAAAGTCGGCTTCACCGATCACACCTACCCATCAAGTTCGATACCTCAACTAGAGTCCTCTAGGACGCAGAGTTAGGCGAAGACGATCGTCCACCATTGACGATTAATTTGATTGATGAGAAACGACTCGCATCCATCCGCCATGGACAGATCTATCGTGCGAATGATCGAGCATTCAACAAGAAGGTCAAGCACCGAGTCTACCAAGTCGGCGATCTAGTAGTCAAGCGATCATTCTTCCACAAGGTGATCCTGTGGGCAAATGGACTCCCACCCACGAGGGACCGCTTGTAGTCAAGATGATTTTCCGGCGGAGCTATGATACTTAGCACCATGGATGGTGAAGACTGTCACACCCCGTGAACGCAGACATAGTCAAAAAATACTACGCATAAAAGAGACCCGCTAGGTCGACTGACCTAGGCAAAAATAAGGGCATCCTGGCGAACCAAAAGGGTTCGGGCAAAAGTTAAGGATATATGCCAAACAT
>CM038794.1:40133580-40181657 GCA_021764765.1 Vicia sativa
GTGGCATTGGATTCTATAATAATGATTCGGGCGGGGATAACAAAATATTCTCAAGATTGGTACCACATGCCATATTGATCCATTTCATTGTTTTCATGAGTCATTATTGATATCACGATATTAATGAAATTTTGAAGTTTAATCGTATGGATAATTGAATACGGATAGATGACATTTATGCTATGTGTAATAAATATGAATATATTATACTTGGAATGTTTGTATAACCATGTTATATTGGAATATTACTTGAAGTGTGTGGAATCAGTGAATAGATCTTGCTATATTGTTTCCATATATATACTTTTGGAGAATGATTTGAATTCTCACCCTTGTTATAGTGATGTGTCCTCTACGTGGAGTAACGTGCGGGGTTCAGGGATAGCGGTGCTTTGCGAGATTAGTTGAAGGAGTTTACTTAGTTTATTTCTTATACTAGGTAGTTGAGTCATTGCTACGGTCATGTAACATGGAATTTATACGGATTTACTGCTTTGATGAGATTTATTATGTATTCTCATCTACTTTGATTTAATATGAATAGATACTATGTTGATGTGACATTGATCTTGATGCATGAATTACGATGACTTGGTGTTGTACCCCAAAATTTACCCTCTTCTTTTTACATATTTACGGCTTATAATTCGATTTCATAAACATACCTATAGCCACATGCATAGAATTGATCACAGGGGTTACCATATTCAAAATATCCCAAGTCTGAAAGAAACAACGCGTTTTGGCTATCTCGGATCATTTGAGCAAGAATCGATGTTTCTCGGTTCAATGCGGCTATTTATGACTTTACGGTCGGGAAGCTATTTTGGTTTGGTTCCATAAGCTATGAAATAATATCAATATGTCCTCCGGTTTATCTGTTTAGATCGGAGGTTGTTTCGTCAAGAAAAATTTTTAAACATTTCAATAAAGTGGATTTTGGGTTTTCAATGCGTTTTGGGCACTCGGAGGGCGTATCTCTCGGCTCGTCGGGTATTTTACGATGATTTTGAGGAAAGTCCCTCTCATTATCTATAACTTTCTCTTGAAATCCGGAAGCAAATTATGTGAGGAAAGTCCCGAGGAAAATTGATTTCTCAAGTGGTTTAAATTGAATTTTAGTGTTGTTCCGTCGTTCTATGCACTAACATATCTTCTAGTTGAAAATCGAAATTGAGTAAGGCCAATATCTAATTTAGTATCAAAATTAACCGACTTTCATTTACCTTTCGAGGCTGATTCCTCACAATCAATACCGAATTCTATTCTTGAGTTGTTTTTGAAATGACCCGAGTAATTTTCATCTAGTCTGTGAACTTGAAAAATCATATGTCGCTCGATTTTTGTCGAAACGATATGGGACTAGAGCCAAAAGTTCACAAACTTTGTTAGATTCAATTGTCTTAGAAATAATTACTTACAAATTTTGATTAGAAAACCCTCTTTCGAGGCATTTTCTCCGAAGAGCACATTGAAAATTCTTCATGTGTCGATTAAGCTAAAGCTTGTCTTTGAAACTTCAAAAATTCATATTACCATGAAGGTTCATCCGATCGCGTCGAAATTTTGACTCTCGCAAGCAAAATCGCGTTCCAAACATTTTTTGTTTCGGGTCCGACTTCAGATTCTTGACAGATGGAGCTGTTTTGAATTAATTACGAAAACTATCCGAATAATCGCGATTTGGGCTTGATTATGGATCCAAGGCACTCTTAGGCCCAATTCCCCACACTATATATATATATATATATATTCATTTCTGCCTTCACAAATCATAACAACACTCTCATTTGCTTAATTTTCACTCAAAAATCACAAAACTCTCTCTAATTCTCTCTCAAAAAACTAAAAGTAAATTTCAAAGAAAACTTGAAGAGAAGCTTTCCCTCAAGGCTTGCTCCCTCAAAACCTCTATGCGGACCGTCATCCACCAGCCAGCCCTCACCGATAACCTCCTACCGTGATTCTCTCCGTCTTGGCCAAATCTGGCAGCTCTCCTCCACTCTCGGACCGTCTAGTCCTTCCTTCTCTTCAACCACTCCGATCAAAGCTCTTCGGGAAAGGTCTCGCTCGACCTCTCTTCTAATCGGCCAAGGTTTGCGGCCGGTGTCTCCCTCCTTCCTCCGTCGGCTAGTTGCTCGGACACCTTTCGATCTAGCTTAGATGAGCCAGGCCTCGGTAGCCTTCCCAAATAATTCTGGGCACTGAGGTGAACTCCTCCTCCATCTCCTTGCTCGGCAGCATACTAGAAACTCTCTTCTTTGATTTTTCTTCAAGTTTTCAAGATTTGATTGACTTGACACCAATTTTCATTTGATTTCGATTGTCTCATCAATTGGAGCTTAATTGATATTTTCTTTGAAGGAAGCAAATGTTCATCTTGATTTTGACAAGACTTCAAGTTCAAGTAAGTGATTCAATTAAGCACTTATTTTAAATATTTTGACTTTTGATTTTCTTAAAATTGAATAGTGAATCGATTGCATTTTGTGTGGATTTCGATTATTGAATTTGTTTTGTCGAATTCTTTGATTTGCTTACATTTTGGTAACGTTAAAGTGTATGCGATTGTGAAGAATTTTGTACATAACACACACATAAACTTGTGTGATCATTTCCGTTACTTAGGCCACTAATTAGTGCATTTTGCATCATCTAACATGTGTTCATGCATTAGAACATATAGATTGATTAATTTGCATTTGAAATATGTGAATCAAGGCTTGATTCACATTCTTACTTAATAATAAATGTTGAACTAGGTGCATATCGGTTCTAGGTACATTTGCATTGTACATAATACATATACATGCATCTAATTCACATTTTAGGACATAGTTGCTTCATTACATATTCACATGTATACAAATAAGCGATCAATTCAAGTTCATGTGTTTGATTTTGGCATGACATTTAAAGGTTAAACTTCACTTCCACACTTTTGCATATGTTGATGACACCATTCACATGTATGATTCACAACACAAATACCATTTCACCTACTTGATTGCATTTAGCATTCTTGTATGTTAGCATTACATTTAGGTAATCTTTGCATAGAGTATGTATCATGCATATGATATCACACACACACACACACTTGCATTCCTTAAACACCACACAACACATGTACATATGCATTTACATGCATTTTACATCTTTTACTTTGAAATTCAACTACACATGTATATAACTTGTTAATCTTTCTTTTAACCCACGATTACATGTTATGGATTAAATTCGATTCATTTAACATTTCAAACCAAACAAAAATTGATTAGAATTTAATTCAAAACATGAATTTTGCACTTCCATAGCGATGTTTGGCACTTTTACTAGAACTCATTTTCCTTGAAAGTTCGTAGTAGCGACACTTGTTCCCCATGTTTTGTACGTTCAATGGCTTTGGGGTTAGACAAATTTTGATCACAACATGCTTTGAAACCTCCCGCCCGTCACTTTAATGCTCAAAAGGCAACTTCCCTTTCGGAATTAATTAAAGCGCATACGTTTTTGAAACCGTTGGTTTTTTAAGCAACTATCGACTTTTAATCAAATTCGAGAAGTTGACGCTTTTGATTGAGCTTCGACCTCCCATTAAGTTTTTCGATTTTAATTCTTCTTGCATGCTTATACTAGATTATAATCATATTTACAAGTTTTGCATTCCATCATTATTTCTACCGCTTTATTAATTTTGACACTATTTCATGTCAGGAGTATTTAGAACTCCTTTCATGTGAAGTTGAAGCTTGCATATGTTATTACCTTGCACATGCGTGTACATTCATCCTTTGCTTCTTGGTTTCTTGATTTTGCGGTGTTTTGCGATTTGTACACATATGTGTACATCTTGTTATACCTTTTGGAATTAACTCCATTCTTGCGGTGTTTTATATTGGTATACATACGTTGTACATCTTATGCGCTGCAGGTCTAACTCCTTCGCGGGTGTTTTGCTTATGCATACGTGTACATTTTACTCGCTTGCTTTTCGATTCTAACTCTATTCTTGCGGTATTGTGCATGGCCCTATACATTCTATTTGCTTGCTCGGTCTACTCTTTCAGTGTTGCTCATGTATACCCATGTATATATTCTATTTGCTTGCTTTTTGGGTCTAACTCCCTTCTTGCGGTGTTTCGCGATGCAGCCATTCTATTTGCTTGCTTTTGGGTCTAACTCTCCCTTTTAGCAGTGTTTTGGCTTGTACACCCCACATGTACATTCTACTTGCCCTTTTGTCTCCAACTCACCATTCTTACAGTGTTGTCGCTTGTATATATGGCACATTCTATTATCTATTTATTAGGTTTTGAAACTTTTTTGAGTGTTTTGCAGCGCTTGTGTACCCCAAAATTTGCCCTCCATCTTCTCAAGACATTCCATACATCCATACTCAAGGGTTCCTCGAGGGTTGATCGGACAAACCCTCTCCAGACAATCAACCCAAACTAGGGTTTGGTATTCTCAGATCAAAATGGATTTCCAACATCTCCAATGTTCATCATGCCTCCTCATATGCTTCAAAGTTCTCCATGTCAAGTTTCAAGCTTCCATGATCAAGTTTCCTCGAGACAATTGCTCGGATGGTTGAAAATCGGTTGTATTGGACAAAAGTCAGCATGGTCAACATACAGTCAAACTTCATGATTTTTGGTCAACATCCTCATTTTGAAGTTACATTCATCATTTGATCAAGGGTTGATCATGATTCATCAAGAAAACTCAAGATTTGCTCAAAAGTCAAACTTTCTAAATTAGGGTTTCTAGAGAAAAGTCAATGAACTTTGTTGATCATAACTTCTTCATACTTTCTCAGAATTTTCCACCACCTCTTGTTTTGAAGAAATTCAATTCTCTACAACTTCATGTCTCACAAGAATGTTCAAAAATGCTTCATTTGAGGTATGGATCAAAACATTCTGGAGTCCTTTTCAAAGTCAACAAAAGTCAACATTTTGTTTTGAAGATATATTGAGCATGGAAACTCCAATTGAGATGAGACCAAAAGGTTGGTTAGAGGACTCTTAGAGCTTTCAAAAGTCCAAGAACACTCAAAAATGTGGAAAATTGAGCAAGATACACTATTGAAGTTGGGCAATTTTGACTGATTGCCAAAAGGATATTTTGGTCAAAATGCAAAATTTTCCAAATGGGCCTATAATCTTTTGATCCAAACTTGTTCATGACATTATTTGTGACTCATAAATGCTTGGCCATGGCAATTTTCTATTTTATTAATTTATTTTTGAATTTTAAACCATTTAATTCAAAATTAAATTATATAAAATATAAAATAAAATTTTCAAGATGATTGGATTTTATCAAACTTGAGGTCAAGGAAGCCCAAAATTCATACCAAATTCGTGCATGATCAGACATTTAAGAGAACTCAAATTTCTTTCAAAATTTGATTTTATTTGAAAATCATTGAATGCATTCAAATCAAATCTTTTGCCTTGTTTTCTCTCTCTCAAATTCCTCTATAAATAGCCAATGATTCACAAGACAAAGGAAGAAACCCTAGCCCTTACAACAACCCTTATTTTGCAAAATTTCTCAAGAATTTTGAAATTCGAATTTTATTTTCCAGCCATTTATTCCCTCGAACCATCCATTGTCTTGAGGTAAGTTTGGTAAGTACACGCCACCGCAATGGTTTAAACAAAAGTGAATCGTGCATATACATTCTTTCATATTCAAAACTTTTTGATTTTGCATTTTTATTATACTTTCGTTTCAATTGATTCTAATGCTTTTATTGTGTTCATGAGACTCCATATTTACGATCTGGGCAATCGCTACTTAAGTTGACGTCCAAATCTCACGTTGCCATGTTTAAGGTTTTTGGTATTCAGTTTTGGGCCGATAGTTAGAGGCACTTCGAGCGAGACCACCATTGGATTATGAGACCCGATTTAGGGGTAACCTTAAGCCCGGCCTTGATCCACGTATTTTGCGAGTTGATCGTGCTTCCGGAGAAGATGACCGGGCTAGCTCGGCGGCTTCAGGCGAGCCGGCGAGGAGATGGCGTGGCATAATAGCGTTTGGTTGTCATTCGTAAGTTATGGGGTCTCGCGTCTGACTGTTTTCAAACATCCGGATGACGTCATCATTCAATTCCAATGTTTCTAGCTTTTCAAACACCAAGTGTCAAGTGGCGTGATGGTAAAAAGCTGGTTTGGAAAGATACTCTTCGAATCCTCGATTCGAACCATTCAGGACCAGATTTGTTTTTTCTTTACAAACTTTATATTTTCTTATATTTTCATATTTTCATATTTTTAATATTTTGCATTCATTTTAATTTCTTTCATAATTTTTTTCATGCATTTAAAATACCAAAATATTTTCTTTTTGCATTATTTTCAGAAAATGTTTATTTAATTTATAAAATTAAAAATATTATTTTGCATGCATATTTAATTTAATTTCTAATTTATCATTTAAATCACTTTTAATTAGTTTTTAATTATTAAATCATCTCAAAATCCCAAAAATTATTTTAGCATATTAATGTTATTTCCAGCATGAAATATTTTCTCATCTAAAAATTTGCATTTTACTAACATTTTCCTCTTATTCGATTTCATCGTATTTTAGATTTTCTCATCTTTTCACGAGTTATCTCGTTTGGACGATTTCTTTTACTATTTTCTTTTCCAATAATGTAATTGCTCATGGGATGTAATAGTTTAATTAGGTTTTTATTTTCCATACGGTTAAATTATGTATACGCCCCAAAGCCATGTAATAGCGTAGATTTATCTTCCGCATCTTTACATTCCGCATTTTAATTTCCGCACTTATAATTGCTAGTAATTAGGCGTGTATGGCAAGATAAAAATGAACATAGCTCACTTATAATTCAAGATAAAATATCTGAATTTGACACACTCTTTTCACACATACACCCCTTAGGGTAATTCTCTCTCGTTGCCTTCGAATTCAAATGGTCATGTCCTCGAGCGTGAGGTATTCTAGCACCGTTGCCTTCAAAAAATCATCATAGTCCCTTGATACAAGATCATAGACCCACGATGTCGCCTCCGAATACATGATCTTGACCCTCGATTGTCGCCTACGAAAATGATGATAGTCCCTTGAATGTGCTAGGATACTTCCTGAAGTTGCTTTCTATGACCATCCGATGTCCCAATGTCCGCTTACATCCAACGAATAGGGTTACCTACCAACTAATGGTATGGATAGCGCTATTCTAAAGGAATGTAAAATAACACAAAGCGACCAATTACGAGTAGTAATAAGACTTTTAGTTGCTTGCTCTATCAAATACTTTTCACACCACACACTTTTGTCAAAGTTCAAACTCTTTTCAAAGCGAAACATTTCGAACACTTTGTATACATTCCTACATGAATCATTACAAAGTCAAAGCGAAATGCCTTTTCAAAACATTTTTGTCAAACACAGGCGCAATTTTTAAAGTGATCTAAGAGCAACTAAGAGCCCGTAGATAACTACGGATGGAAAGGGTGCTAATACCTTCCCTTTTCATAACCTTCTCCCTTACTCGAGAATCTAACGAAGGTCTTTTTCTGTACTTTTACCTTCCCTTAATTGGATAAAAGAAAAGTCGGTGGCGACTCTTGCTATCCATTTGCGATACAAATCCTACAAAGTCGAGTTCAGTATTCGAGCTGGCGACTCTTTGAGAGACACCTAAAGAGAGAATACCTTAAGGGATTTCTAGATCACCTTTATTGCTTTTTTTGACTTGCTTGCTTTATCTTTAAGGGTTGCTTGGGTATTATATTTGTGGGGATCCTACACCGGATCCGGGTTTCCTTTAGGTAAGTAGCAATAAATCGTCGCGACCGTTAGGCGTATATCAAAGCGGTCAACATGATGGCTACGTTAGCGTGACACTTTGGATGTCACGATACTCTTCATTTCCAAGTTGAGGATAGTATTTGGCTTGGCGTGGTGTCATCTAACTAAACTTTTAGAACCTTAATTGACCCATCTTGGCCATTAGAAGGTAGTGAGATGGCGGCTTTGTGTAGACTAAGGTTGGTTGATACTCGATGCTACGCTCATTGAGATCGAGACTTTTGGGATATTTTCGATCGACCACTTGGTAGTCGTATTGAAATAAGCGCCTACGAGAAAGATCAATGATATGAGATTCCTAGAACCGGTTACTATTATAGGACAGGATGAACCAACTCAAACTTTTGGTGGGGTAATCACCTATACCTCTTGCAAGCCTTAAACCTAGGCTCATTGTGTGAATTGTTTGTGTGTGCTAAACATGACATCATGACATCATTCGCATTGCATATCATTTCTAACTATTTCAAGGACCTGAGTTTATCTTTGCTCTTTTTGTAGGGATTATGGCTAGAAAGACTATCCGAATCAACTTCATGGGTATACCTTCTCAGCTCAAAGAATTGGTTTGAAATTCCGACCATGCTCGTTCATCAAAGACATGGTTATCTACTTGATTTGGTTATCTCGGTTTTGAAGAAGATATGATGCATGTCTATTCGAGTTCTTTGATCAGAAACACCATTGCTTTACATTTCCGTTATCGTTGGTTCCTACCTTGGAAGAGTTCTCTAAGCTACTTGGGATACCTATTCTTGACCAAATGCCATTCACGGTTTAGAAAAGGTTCCTAAGTTCGAAGACATTGCATCCGCCTTACATCTTAAGCGCTCATTGAAGCCAATTGGGAAACTAGAAGTGGAGTTAAGGGTTTACTTTCCAAGTTCTTAATTAAAGCCGAGAATTCCTCAAGTTATGAGTTTCCATGCATTTGAAGATTGTGGCCTTGCTAATCTATGGTTTGGTTCTATTTCCTAACTCGGATCAATTCATAGATGTCAGCCATCAAGTTGTTTCTTACCCGTAATCCGTGCCTACTACTTGGAGACATTCATTCTCTCCACACTCGTTACTACTAGAGACAAGGAACTCTCATGTGTTGCATACCGTTACTTTCCGGTGGTTTATTTAGCACCTTCCTCCATCGATTTGAAGAATGAACAAAGGTTGAGTGGTCTCAAGATAATGTCACTCTCTCATTCGGATATCCGTTGGAATCTTTTCTCTCAAAGGACTTCACATTCATTGAGCGTTGTGGAGAATTCCTAATGTACCACTACTTGGTATAAGGGAGTATTACTTACAACCCTTCTCTAGCTACGTCGGTTTGGTTTTGCTTTCGAAGAGATGGTCCACATGATATGCTTCTCCAAGATATTGTGTTCGACTTACAATCACGATCTCGAATTACAAGCGAAGGTTATACACGCTTGGGGCATGGTAAAGAAGGCGATACCAAGACTTTGGGGCACCAGAACTCCATTCCTTGGGAACCTTACCTCAAATGGGTGCGAGCTCGAGCTCAAAACTCGTGATGCCATTCACGCTTTTTTTACAGTAATTATGGAACTGTTGCTATAGGTGGCGTACCTATCTTATTCTCCATCCCGACGCCTACTGATTTTGAAGACTTGAAGATCACGGATTCAACTTAAGAAGAAGGGATACCTTTGAAGCTCGGTGTTATGCAAGTGAAAGAAAGTGCTAGAGTTGACCAAGCTACTTCACGAGGCGAAGCATCAATATACCGGCACCAAGAGGAAGCGCCCATGGGAGACTTAGAGCTTTAGGATTTATATGTTTTCTTTTATTGTTTGAACTATCTTTTGTACTTAAAAGAAAAAGAATAAAAAAGAGTACTAATAAATGTTTGTTCATTGCTTGTTTAACAAATTTAAATCTCTAAGGTCCTTGAAAACATTGCATTGCATTCGCATAAACATTGCATATCATAGCATAACATTGCATCACGGTACATTGAAGATTGGTTTTCTCATTTGCTCGCTATTTATTTTAGCGAAATGGCTCTTGAGCAGTCTGTCAAAGATCTCAGCTCGAATGCTCGGTTCGTGATGTTTACGGCTTGGTCCAAGGCCAAGAAGATCGAAGAAGCTCATCAACGGGAAGAAGAAGGTTGTTGGTCTTCTCAACATGGGCGGGGCGCTACAAAGGTGGTCCTAAAGTGGTTAGTCGAATAGAGCTCTCGAAGGAAGTGTCAAGGAGGATGAGCAAAGTGACAAGG
Source organism: Vicia sativa (assembly GCA_021764765.1). Classification (NCBI taxonomy): domain Eukaryota; kingdom Viridiplantae; phylum Streptophyta; class Magnoliopsida; order Fabales; family Fabaceae; genus Vicia; species Vicia sativa. The sequence continues at coordinate 40,143,680 of CM038794.1, forward strand.
GTGATGGCGAAGGTAGCCGGCATGAGCACGAAAAGGACTATGATAATGGCCAATACTCGATGAAGATGACAAGTACAAGCAACTTGAAGACCGTCGAATCTTGTGGAAAACACGAAGATGTCGGGTTGAATTTTGATGATCGAGTCTTGTCTGGTGTTGTGATTCCTCCCAGTTCAAAGTTCAACTTTTGCCAAGTATGATGGCATGTCTTGCCTAAGCTGCATTTGAAATCCTATGTCGGAAGATCCCTCCCGATGTGAGAGAAAGTTGTGGATGCACTATTTTCAAGAGAGTTTGTCCGAACTCGGTTGGAATGGTATTATCGGCTAGAGAATGACCGTATCCGTGCTTGGGTGACTTGGCGGATGCTTTCTACAGACGATATGAGTACAATCTTGAATTGACACCTCGCATGCAACTACAAAGCATGTCTATGGGTCGTGATGAGAAGTTCAAAGGTATGCTCGAGTGGAGATCTAGCAGGAGTTCAACCACCCTTGTCCAATAGGGATTGGTTGATATGTTTATAGAACAACGGCAGGCCCATTCTTCAATCATCGATTGGAAACTCTTCATCGGATTCAAGGTGATATTGATGAGAGGAGCGTATTGAAGTGGTATCAAGGTGGAAAGATTCGGTAGAACATCTTCAAATCTTTGAAGAGATCTTTTGGTGGTAAGAAGGAAACTAATCTTGTATGGTCGAGAAAAAGCCAAGACAAAACGTGAGTATCTCGATCACATGGGGGCAGTTGAAGATCAACATGCCATTGTGCATGAAGCCTTGCAACACATGTTGAAAGCGGTGATTACCTTGAGGATCCTCCTCAAAATGTCAACACTTCCTCTCCGATACAATCCTAATGCTAAGTGTGCTTACCATTCCAATAGCCCAGGGCATAATACTGATGATTGTTGGGCTCTGAAGAACAAGATTCAAGATATGATTGAAGCTAAGCAGATTGAGTTTGACCCTCTGTTGAGACTCCGAATGATGATCAGCGCCTATGCCTAACCATGACAAAGTTCCAATCTTTGTTGAACTTATGTTTTCAACATAGATGACTTGACCATTCCTCATGTGTTGTTAAGAAGAATTTGCTGCAAGCGGTGTCAATCGGGATGCCGAGGAATTGTCGTTGGTGCCCATCTAAACACGATGGTTGTGCTTGGTTGAGAAGGCGTGTTCGGTGCATGATGGATAACCGTGAGATACTATTTCTAAAACCACAATGCGGTATGTGAAGAAATGTCTAAGTTGAAGATTGACAATGCGAATGAAGTGCACCATCGTGGGGATACCTTGGGGCAGCCAAGTGGAAAATATGATTACATGGTGAAGTACCTTGTTCACGAGCTACAAGATTCCTATTGAAGATGTTAAAGCGACGGATGGGGTGTGATTTCCAGGACTCTATCTTGATGTATTAACACTATAAGGATTTCCTCTGCTGATCCATGTGCCTAGAGTGGCACCTCTCATCATTACTTCTCCAAGACCGGTTCCATATTCCTCGACAAAGGTATCCCTTGGAACTATGGGTGATGTTTACTATCATGGCGTCAAGCAAGACCCTCGACCATTGAAGATCTTACGGTTGAAGCTACCATTCGACATTGACAACATCGGATCTAGTAAGGTGACCGAGCGGAAGAGTATTCTCTCGGATATCTCTCCTCCAAAGACACTGCGACTCCGCTCGCATTCCAGTTATTCAATCCATTCCCAAGCTAGAGGAAAGAACCGACTCATCTGCTCAGACGGAAGTACCAAAGGAAGTTCTTGAAGACACCTCAAACAAGAAATAGAAATTAAAGATTATCAAGAAGAGTGACTACAATGTTGTGGAGCAGTTGGGACAGACTCCGTCCAATATCCATGCTTGCTCTGCTCTTGTGCTCGAGGCTCATGCTAATGCCTTGGTGAAGTTTACGAAGAATGCTCATGTACCACAGAACACTACCTGACCAATTTGAAGTTTGTATTGCTGCTGGCTGCCAACAACGGCCTAGGCTTACGATCTTGATTTGACTCCTTGGAAGGAAACACAACAAAGCCTTGCACATCTCATTGAATGCAAGGGCATTACATTATCTCATGTTTTGGTGATACGGTTACGCTGAATATCCTTAAATGCTTTTGATCGACTTGATGTCGAAGGGTTGGTTACGAGACCCGGTGACATAATTGTGAGAGCTTTTGATGGTTCTAAGCGACGATGCTTGGAGAGCTCACTCTGCTTGTTAAAGTCGGTTCCGAGACTTTTGATCCCTTTCTTTGTCATGGACATCCGTCCGCTTACTCTTACCTACTTGGGCCCTTGGATACATGGGGCGGTGACGTACCTCTACTGCATCGAGTGAAATACCGCAGTGAAGGGAAGGTTGTTACAGTATATGGTGAAGAGGAATATATGGTCAGTCATCTACAGTCATTCCGATACCTCGAGATGGAGGGTGAATTCTTCGAGACTCCCTGTCAAGCTTTTGAAACAATCCCAGTCATGCACATTGACTCTCCTCTGATTACAAAGTTCCGCCTAGGATGGCCTCGCTGAAAGATGCTCAAGCTGCTGTTGAAGAAGGAGGTAGTGCTATTTGGGGACAGCTCCCTGATCTTCCTTTCAAATTTGACAAGACTGGTTTAGGCTTCACCATCGAATTCGAAGATGATGCCTTGAGCGTGCGGCCAACTTCCTTTCGCATCGGCCAGTGGAATCCATGCTATAGAAGGCGGCGACAGCGACCCGACATCAGCAAGTGGATCTTCAACTCCGACAAAGGGCTCGGCAATTGGAAGGCGAAGGCGTCATACCAATCTCCTTTAGGCAGGGGTAATTGCTCTTGTTTTGTTTTGCTTTTCATATTTTCTATGTTTTGAACAATAAACTTTGAAAGCCTAGTGCCTTGGGGCATCATGGCTCGTTTGTGAGGTTATTATCTGTCATTTGCATATTTTCATTCAATAAAATCGTTGGACTTTTGCATTCAATTTTTGTTTTCTTTCTTTACTTTATCACCCTTCAAAGCTATGTGTTTCTTACACACACCCACGTGATACCTTCTTGAATCACTCCGAATCTCGTTGATAACAACTATGCTATTGCTAAATATGACTTGATAATCCGATCTACCAAGCCGAAGGCGAAGTGAGGAAGATTGTGAAGTGCCGAGGAGAACTTGTTATTGCTACGACAAAACGGGTTATCTGACCACCACGAAGAGCAAGTTGAGGTTGTGAATTTGGAGTCTTGATGAAGACAGAAAAAAGATCAAGATAGGAGGCGGGTCTTGAGGCAGTGTTAAGAAAGATTGATTGAGATGCTACGAGACTATATTGAGGTTTTGCTTGGTCATACGAAGACATGCGAGGTTGGACATTGATATTGTGGTACGATTGCCGACAAAAGAAGGTTTTCTCGGTGAAACGGAAGGTTAATCGCATCGTCACGAGATGTCGAGAGAAATCAAAGCCGAAGTTATGAAGCAGTTCAACGTCGGTTTCTTAGCATTACTTCCTATCCCTGATGGGTTGCTAATGTGGTACTGTACAAGGATGGTAAAGTACGGATGTGTGTGGATTAGAGATCTCGAACAAGCGAGTCGAAGGCGATTTCCTTCCTCATATTGATGTTTTGGTTGACAACACCGCTCGGCATAAGGTTTCTCCTTCATGGATGGTTTCTCCGGTTACAATCGGATCAAAATGGCTCCCGAAGACATGGAAGACTACTTTTGTTACGGTGGGGCACTGCTACAAGGTTATGCGTTCGGAATGAAGAGCATTAGCGCCACTTATCGTGCTATGGTGACATTATTTCATGACATGATTCATCACGAGATAGAGGTCTCGTCGGCGACATGATAGCTCGATCGGTGAAAAGAACATCTTGATCATTTAGAAGGCGATAGGTTGAAGAAGAATGCAGGAGTAGGACTTAATCTAACAAGTGCACTTTTTGGAGTCGGTCAGGAGCTCCTAGGATGCTCCACAAGGAGAGTCGGTTTCTTGGGCCGATTGAACTACATTTGATTCATTGCCTAAGCGCTGCTTGTGGCCCATCTTCAAGTTGCTGAAAGATCAAGTGGTAGAATGGAATGGCGATTGCCCGATCGCTTTGACAAAATCAAGGAGTACCTCTGAATCCTCCTATCCTAATGCACGCTGCTTGAAGGAAGACCTCTTATCATGTAGCGGTATTTAGAACTCAATGGGGTGTGTGTTGGGGCAACATGGCGAGTGCAGTCGAAAAAGAGCATGCAATATACTACCTTAGCAAAAGTTTACCCATTGTGAAACAAGATACTCAGCTCGAGAAAACTTGCAGCGCTTTAGCTTGGGCTTCTCATGACTAAGGCGGTATATGTTGACTCACACTACCTTGTTGATTTCCAAGATGGATCCGATAAAATACATTTTGAGAAACCAGCTCTCTGGGAAGAATAGCAAGATGGCAAATGATCTTGACCGAATATGACATCCGATACACTTCTCGAGAAAGCGATCAAAGGAAGTGTAGTAGCGATCATTTGGCTCATCAAGCGTAGATGACTATCGATCTATACAATTGAATTTCGGATGAAGATGTTTTACTAGTCGCGATTGTGAAGAACCGGGCCAGACGAAGGACACGAACAAGGATCGATGGACCATGGTCTTTGATGGAGCCTCAAACGCCCGCAGTGGCATTGGCGCCATCATTACATCCCTATGACATACACCTTTCAGCAGATTATGTTTCATTACTTTGACATGGCGGTGAATCTGACGTGCATCATGGGTATCAAAATGCTATTGACCTAAGTCAAGTTCTTACAAGTGTGGAGACTCGACTTTGGTGATCGAGTTGATTTAAGGCGAGTGGGATCGAAGCATCCGAATCTCATTCCGTGTCGAGAGCATGTTCTAAGTTTGATCCCTACTTTGAAGAGATGACTTTCGATCACATTCGCGAGAAATCGGTTAGCGGGGCGCATTAGCTACTATCGTCTATGTTCAAATTTAGATGGGACAACGAGGCTCCCGGATCATCATTGAGAAGTTTAGAACCGGTATATTGTTATGAGCTTGATCTGAAGAGAAACCTTGGTACTATGGCGTGAAGAGGTATCTTGAGACTCGGGAATATCCAGAGAATCATCAGATGATAAGTTTCTTGAGAAGGTTTGCATCAAATTCTTCCTCGTGTGACATCTTATACAAAGCGCAACCCACGATTTGTGCTTACTCATTATGGAGAGCGACAATCGTATCATGGAAGAGTTACGAAGGCATTTGGTACTCACTCCAGTGGACATACGATGGCTAAGAAGATTTTGAGAACAGGTTACTATTGGTCCACCATGGAAGCTGATTGTCACCGTTACGCTCGATCTTGTCACAAATTCCAGATTTATGCAGACAAAGTACACGTACCTCCAGTACCTTTGAATGTTTTAATAGCTCCTTGGCCTTTTGCAATGTGGGGCATCGACATGATCGGAGAAATCAAGCCCACCGCTTCCAACGGACATCGTTTCATCCTCGTGGCAATTGACTATTTTACCAAGTGGGTAGAGGCAGCCTCGTTCGCGTCTGTTACCAAGAATGTTGTGGCTCGATTCATCAAACATAATCTTATCTGTCGATATAGCACTCCCGAAAGGATTATCACAGATAACGGTTCCAATCTCAACAATAAGATGATCACTAGAACTCTTGGCGTTCAAGATCAAGCATCACAACTCTTCTCCTTATCGGCCTAAGATGAATGAAGCGCGTTGGAAGCCGCTAAGAACATTAAGAAGATTATCTAGAAAATGGCGGTGACTTACAAAGATTGGCATGAGATGTTACCATTTTCTTTTCATGGTTTATCGTACTACGATACGAACATCAATGAGGGCAACCCGCTTCTCCATATCACGGTATGAGCGATCCTCATGTCATACCCCAAAATTTACCCTCCATCTTCAGAGATTTCATACATCCATACTCAAGGATTCCTCGAGAGTTGATCGGACAAACTCTCTCTGACAATGACAAGACTAGGGTTTGGTATCTCTCAAGTCAAGATGGTTTCCAACATCTCAATGGCTTCATGCCTCCTCGTATGCTTCAGATTCTCCATGTCAAGTTTCAAGCCTCACAAGTCAAGTTTCCTCGGACAATTGCTCAGATGGTTGAAAATCGAGTGTATTGGACAAAAAGTCAAACTTTCTAAATTTGGGTTTCTAGATGAAAAGTCAACTGAACTTTGACTGATCATAACTTTCTCATACTTTCTCAGAAATTTTTCCACCACCTCTTGTTTTGAAGGAAATTCAATTCTCTACAACTTCATGTCTCACAAGAATGTCAAAAATGCTTCATTTGAGGTATAGCTCAAAACATTACGAGGTCATTTTCAAAGTCAACAAAAATCAACTTTTGTTTTGAAGATATTTTGAGCATGGTAACTCCAATTGAGATGAGACCAAAGACATTGGTTAGAGGACTCTTAGAGCTTTCCAAAAAGTCCAAGAACACTCAAAAATGTGGAAAATTGAGCAAGTTACACCATTCACAAGTTGGGCAATTTTGGAAGAATGCACAAAGAGATACTCTAAAATCAAAAACTTTGCAAATGGGCCTACTTTTTCTTCATCCAAACTTGTTCCTCATACAATTTGGAACATCAAAGCAAAGTTTCAATTTTTATTTTATTTTCTATTTAATTTGGAATTTATTCATTTAAATACAAATTAAATTCAAAATAAAGTATAAAATCAAAATTAATTGCAAATTGATTTTTCTCTCTTCCTTAGCATCAAGTAACTCAACAAAGCCACAAATTTGAAAATTGGATTGATATGGCAAGATTGGATTGAAAATTAATCAAAATTTGAAAATTTGATTTTGTACAAAATCAAATTTGATTTGCATGATTGATGATGATTTCTTCCTCAAATCGGCTCAATTCCATCCAATATAAATACACAATGCATAGCACATGATTAAGGGCGAAAGAATGGCTCCGAACCCTAGTTTCAAACTCAAAATTTCGTGTTCTTGAAGCAATTGGCAATCCATCCTAGCCGTTTTTCAATCGATTTTAAGGTGTCAAACACATTCCTTGGTACCTCGGAGTGATTCAGGACACTTCTTCGAAAACCATTCAAATTGCCAAATCCGAAATCGGTTTGTTCTTGAAATTTTGAAATCGTGTTTCATTATTCATGCATTATTAACTGTTTTGTTGTTGTTTTGTGTTTAGTGATGTGTTTGCAAACTTTACGGTGCTTTAATCGTGTTTCCATGGCCAGGAATGCATGATGCCATTATTAGGGTTTCTGTGCGTTTAGGGTTTCACGAAATAGGAAAAATTGGACCTCGAGACTAGTACCATTGCATTGAATGATGTTTCCAATCGAACCATGGCTTTAGAATGTATTTATATTATGTGTGTTGCATTTTGATATTAGCGAGGGCGTGGCGTCGAGAACAGCCGACTAGCTTTAGAATTCAAAATGAAGAAGGCGATGAATTGGCGGCGAGGAGATGGACGAGCAGACGCGTGTTATTTTCAAACTCCGTTTCAAGCGATGCGTGCTTGGCTCGGTTAATCGACATATCAGTTTTCAAGGTTTGAAAGGGATGTCTCGATTCGATTCCTGCTGAACAATCCCTTTTCCATTTTACAAACTCAATTTTTCCTTTTTCATATTTTCCAATATTTTGCATTATTTTAATTCTTTTCATGATTTTTATTACGCATTTAAAAATTACCAAAAATATTTTCTTTTTGCATTATTTTTAAAAACCTTTATTTAATTTAATAAATTAAAAAATATAATTTTGCATGCATATTTATTTTATTTTATTTTGCATTTAAATCATTATAAATTGCATTTAATTATTAAACCTTTTCAAAAATCCCAAAATTATTTTAACTTATTTATCTTATTTCCAGCATGCATAAATTTTCTCATATTAAAAATTGCATTTTTTCTAACATTTTCTCTTATTTCAATTTCATCATGTTTCCCGATTTTCTCATCCTTTCACAGGTTGCTCCGATTCGGACGTTTTTCTTTTACTGTTTTATTTTTCCAATAATGTAACTGCTCATGGGATGTAATAGTTAATTTAGGACTTTTACTTTCCGCACTCCTAATTATGTATCTGCCCCAAAGCCATGTAATAGCGTAGGTTTACCTTTCCGCACTTTACATTCCGCATTTTACTTTCCGCACCCTTATCAATTGCTAGTAATTAGGTGTGTATGGCAAGATAATAATTGGACATAGCTCACACTAATTTCAAGATAAAATATCTGAATTCAACACACTTCTATCACACACGCACCCCTTAGGGTAATTCTCTCTCGATGCCTTACGAATACAAATGGTCATGTCTCTCGAACGTAGAGGTATTCTAGCACCGTTGCCTTCCAAACAAATCATCATAGTCCCTTCGATACAAAGATCATAAGACCCACGATGTCGCCTCCGAATACATGATCTTGACCCTCGATTGTCGCCTACGAAAAATGATGATAGTCCCCGAATGTGCTAGGATACTTCCTACAAGTTGCCTTCTATGACCATCCGATGTCCTTCGAATGTCCGCTTACATGAATGGAGCTACCTACTAACTAATGGTATGGCTAGCGCTATTCTAAAGGATGTAAGTACAACAAAACGACCAATTCGAGTGGGTAAATAAGTCTCTTAGTTGCTTGCTCTATCAAATGCTTTTCACACCACACACTTTTCAAAGTTCAAATTCTTTTCAAAACAAAACATTTCCGAACACTTTGTATACACTCCTACATGAGTCATTACAAAGTCAAAGCGAAACCTTTTCAAAACATTTTTGTCAAACACACGAAAGCAATTTTAAAAGGTGATCTAGAGCAACTAAGAGCCGTAGATAACTACGGATGGAAAGGGTGCTAATACCTTCCCTTTTCATAACCATTCTCCCGAACTTCGAGAATCTAACGAAGGTCTTTTACTTTTACCTTCCCTTAATTGGATAAAAATAAAAGTCGGTGGCGACTCTTGCTATCCACATTTGGATACAAAATCCTACAAAGTCGATTCACCGTATCACAGGCTGGCGACTCTGCTCAAAGACACCCAAAGAGAAATTGCCTTAGGGATTTCTAGAAACCTTTATTGCTTTTGTTTGACTTGTATGCTTTATCTTTAAGGGTTGCTTGGGTATTATATTGTTGGGGATCCTACACGGATCCGGGTTTCCTTTTAGGTAAGTAGCATTAGATCATCGCGACCGTTAGGCGTATAACTACGCGGTCAACATGATGGCTACGTTAGCGTGACACTGGTTGCCCGATACTCTTCATTCCCAAGTTGAAGAAAGTATTTGGCTTCTGCGTGGTGTCATCAGCGCTAACTAAACTTTTAGAACCTTAATTGACCCATCTTGGCCATTAGAAGGTAGTGAGATGGCGGCTTTGAATAGACCGAGGTTGGTTGATACTCGATGCTACGCTCATTGAGATCGAGACTTTTGGGACATTTTCGATCGACCACTTGGCGTCGTATTGAAATAAGCGCCTCGAGAAAGATCGATGATGTGAGATTCCTAGAACCGGTTACTATTATAGGGCAGGATGAACCAACTCAAACTTTTGGTGGGGTAATCACCTATACCTCATGCAAGCCTTAAACCTAGGCTCATTGTGTGAATTGTTTGTGTGCTAAACATGACATCATGACATCATTCGCATTGCATATCATTTCTAACTATTTCAAGGACCTAGGGATTTATCTTTGCTCTGTTTTGTAGGGATTATGGCTTCTAGAAAGACTATCGAATCAACTTCATGGGTATCCTTCTCATTTCAAAAATTGGTTTGAAATTCCGACCATGCTCGGTTCATCAAAAGACATGGTTATCTACTTGATTTGGTTATCTCGGTTTTGAAGAAGATATGATGCATGTCCTATTCCGGTTCTTTGATCCGAAACACCATTGCTTTACATTTCAGTTATCGTTGGTTCCTACCTTGGAAGAGTTCTCTAAGCTACTTGGGTACCTATTCTTGACCAAATGCCATTCACGGTTTAGAAAAGGTCCTAAGTTCGAAGACATTAATCATACATCTTACATCTCGCTCGGATATTGAAGCCAATTGGGAAACTAGAAGTGGAGTTAAGGGTTTACTTTCAAGTTCTTAATCAAAGCAGAGAATTCCTCAAAGTTATGAGTTTCCATGCATTTGAGAACATTGTTGCCTTGCTAATTTATGGTTTGGTTCTATTCCTAACTCGGATCAATTCATAGATGTCAATGCCATCAAGTTGTTTCTTACCCGCAATCCGATGCCTACCTTACTTGGAGACATTCTACATTCTCTCCACTTTCGTACTACTAAGCGACAAGGAACTCTCATGTGTTGTGTCCGTTACTTTCAAGGTGGATTTAGCACCTTCCTCCATCAGTTTTGAAGAATGAACAAAGGTTGAGATGGTCTCAAAGATTGATGTCACTCTCATTCCGATATCCGTTGGAATCTTTTCTCTCAAAGGACTTCACATTCATTGAGCGTTGTGGAGAATTCCCTAATGTACCACTACTTGGTATAAGGGAGGTTTACTACAACCCTTCTCTAGCTCGTCGGTTTGGTTTTGCTCGAAGGATGGTCCACATGATATGCTTCTCAAGATGTTGTGTTCGATTACAATCACGATCTCGAATTACAAGCGAAGGTTTATACATGCTTGGGGCATGGTAAAGAGGCGATACCAAGACTTTGGGGCACCGAACTCCATTCCTTGGGAACCTTACCTCAAATGGGTGCGAGCTCGAGCTCAAAACCTCATGATGCCATTCACGCTTTGTTTTACCGATAATTATGGAACTGTTGCTATAGGTGGCGTACCTATCTGTTCTCCATCACGACATGCCTCGATTTTGAAGACTTGAAGAGATCCTGGATTCGACTAAAGAAGAAGGGATACCTTTGAAGCTCAATGCTATGCAAGTGAGAAGAAAGTTCTAGAGTTGACCAAGCTACTTCACGAGGAGGCGAAACATCAGCTTACATCGGCACCAAGAGGCGCCCATGGGAGACTTAGAGCTTTAGGATGTTTATGTTTTCTTTTATTGCTTTGAACTATCTCTTGTACTTAAAAAGAAAAGAATAATAAAGAAGTACTAATAAATGTTTGTTCATTGCTTGTTTAACAAATTTAAATCTCTTAGGTCCTTGAAAACATTGCATTGCATTCGCATAAACATTGCATAGCATAGCATAACATTGCATCACAGGTACATTGGAGATTGGTTTTCTCATTTGCTCGCTATTTATTTTAGCAGAAATGGCTCTTGAACAGACTGTCAAAGATCTCCAAGCTCAGAATGCTCAGTTTCAGCAGATGTTTACCAGCTTGGTCCAAGGCCAAGAAGATCTGAAGAAGCTCATCAACAAGAAGAAGAAGGTTGTTGGTCTCCTCAACATGGGTAGACGTTTCAAAGGGGGTCCTAAAGTGGTCAGCCGTATTGAGCTCTCTGAAGGAAGTGTCCATACCGAGGGGAGTACCAAGGGTGATGAAGGTGAGCAGCGTGAACCAAAGAAAGGAGGAGAGGACCAGTCTGATTATAGCCAACACTCTGAGGAAGATGACAAGTACAAACAACTTGAAGACAAATGCGAATCTTGTGGAAAATCGAAGATGTCAAATGAACTTTGATGATCGAGTCTTGTTTGGTGTTGTGATTCCTCCCAAGTTCAAAGTTCCTACTTTTGCCAAATATGATGGCATGTCTTGCCCTAGCTGCATTTGAAGTCCTATGTCGGAAGATCAATCCCACATGATGACGGAAAGTTGTGGATGCACTATTTTCAAGAGAGTTTGTCGGGACCAGTTGGAATGGTACTATCCTAGAGAATGAGTATCCGTACTTGGGTGATTTGGTGATGCTTTCTCTGACGATATGAGTACAATCTGAATTGACACCCACTCGCATGCAACTACAAAGCATGTCTATGGGTCGTGACGAGAAGTTCAAGAGTATGCTCGAAGTGGAGAGATCTAGCGGCGAGTTTAACCACCCTTGTCCAATAGGGAGTTGGTTGATATGTTCATGGGGACAGCGGGCCCATTCTTCAATCATCGATTGGAAATTCTTCATCGGATTCACCGAGATATTGTGAGTGACGCATTGAAGTGGTATCAAGAATGGGAAGATTCATGTAGAGACATCTTGAATCTTGCGAAGAGATCCTTTGGTGCTAAGAAAGAAGCTAATCTTGTGTATGGTCGAAAAGCCGAGCCAAGACCGACCGTGCTCAATCGTAGGGGGTTGTGATCTCGATCCTACATCGGCACACCTCGGCGAGACAGCGTGCGTGGCAGCGCCGAAGGCAGTTTCTGAAGATCAACATGCCATTGTCATGAAGCCTTGCAACACATGTTGAAAGCGGTGATAACCTTGAGGATCCTCCTCGAATGTCAACACTTCCTCTCCAGTACAATCCTAATGCTAAGTGTGCTTACCATTCCAATAGCCGAGGGCACGACAACGACAATTGTTGGGCTCACGAAGAACAAATTCAAGATATGATTGAAGCTAAGCGATTGAGTTTGACCCTCTGTTGAGACTCGAATGTGATCAATCGCCTATGCCTAACCATGACAAAGGTTCCAATCTTTGTTGGTGATGATACTTATGTTTTCAACATAGATGACTTGACCATTCCTCGATGGTATTAAGAAGAATTTGTTGCAAGCGGGTGTCAATCCAGGATGCCCGGAGGATTGTCGTTGGTGCCCATCGCACGATGGTTGTGCTTGGTTGAGAAGGCGTGTTCGATGCATGATGGATAACCGTGAGATACTATTTACGAAACCACTGTCAGAAGTTGTGTGAAGAAATGTCTAAGTTGAAGATTGACAATGCAAGCGAAGCGTACCATCATGTGGGATACCTTGGGGCAGCCAAGTGGAAATATGATTACATGGTGAAGTACCTTTGTTCTGATAGTTACAAGATTCCTATTGAAGATGTTAAAGCGACGGATGGGGTGACGATTTCCAGAAGACTATCTTGATGTTAACACTATAAAGTTTCCTCTGCTGATCCGTGCCTAGAGTGGCACCTCTCATTATCACTTCTCCAAGACCGGTTCCATATTCCTCGACAAAGCTATCCCTTGGAACTATGGGTGATGTTTACTATCATGGCGTCAAGCAAGACCCTCGACTATTGAAGATCTTACTGCTGAAGTTTCTATTCGACATTGACAACATCACGGATCAAGTAAGGTGACCGAACGGAAGGGTATTCTCTCAGAGATCTCTCCTCCAAAAGACACTGCGACTCCGGCTCGCATTCGTCTACTCCATCAATATCCCGGCTAGAGGAAAGAACCGTGACTCATCCTGCTCAACGGGTACCAAAGGAAGTTCTTGAAGACACCTCAAACAAGAAATGGAGAATTAAAGATTATCAAGAAGAGTGATTACAATGTTGTGGAGCAGTTAGGACGAGACTCCGTCCAATCTCCATGCTTGCTCTGCTCTTGTGCTCGAGGCTCATACTAATGCCTTGGTGAAGTTTACGAAGAATGCTCATGCCATAGAACTACTACTGACAATTCGAAGTTTGTATTGCTAGCACGGCTGCCAACAACGGCCTAACTTCTCGATCTTGATTTGACTCCGCGGAAAGAAACATAACAAAGCCTTGCACATCTACATTGAATGCAAGGCGTTACCCTATCTCATGTTTTGGTTGACACGGTTACTACTGAATATCCTACCGAAGCGCTTTTGATCGGCTTGATGTCGAAGGGTTGGTTACGAGACCAGTGACATTATCGTGAGAGCTTTTGATGGTTCTAAGCGCCGATACTTGGAGAGCTCACTACACTGCTGTTAAAGTCGGTTCCCGACTTTTGATTCCACTTTCTTTGTCATGGACATCCGTCCGACTTATTCTTACCTACTTGGGCGCCCTTGGATACATGGGGCGGTAACCTCTACCCTACATCGAGCTGGTACCGGTGAAAGGAAAGTTGTTCGATGTGTGGTGAAGAAGAGTATATGGTCGATCATCTACAGTCATTCCGTTACCTCGAGATGGAGGGTGAATTCTTCGAGACTCCTTGTCAAGCTTTTGAAACAATACCCAGAGTCATGCCTGTTGACTCTCCTGTCACTCCTGAAGTTGCTAAAGTTCCGCCTAGGATGGCCTCTTTGAAAGACGCTCAAGCTGCTGTTGAAGGAGGTAGTGCTATTTGGGGACAGCTCCCTGATCTTCCTTTCAAATTTGACAAGACTGGTTTAGGCTTCACCATCAAGGGTCAGAAGATGATACGCCGCGAACGTGCCGACCAACTTCCCTTCCGCATCAGCCAGAGTGGATTCCATGCTATAGAAGGCGGCGACAGCGGCCGACATCAGCAAGTGGATCTTCCGACTCGGATCATGGGCTCGGCAATTGGAAGGCGAAGGCGTCATACCAATCTCCTTTAGTCGGGAGTAATTGCTTTTGTTTTGTTTTGCTTTTCGTATTTCTTTATGTTTGAACAATAAACTTTGAAAGCCTAGTGCCTTGCGGGCGTCATGGCTCGTTCACGAGGGTTTTATCATCGTTTGCGTATTTTCATTCAATAAATTCGTTGGACTTTTGCATTCAATTGTTTGTTTTCTTTCTTTTACTTTATCACCCTTCAAAAGCTATGTGTTTCTTACACACACCCGTGATACACTGCAGAATCACTCGAATCTAGTTAATAGCTATGCTAGTGCTAAATATGACTTTGATAATCCGATCTACCAAGCGAAGATGAAAGTGAGGAAGATTGTGAAGTGCCGGAGAACTTGCGGGCCTTTCTGACAGAAGCGAGTTATCTGACCACCAAAAACAAGTTGAGGTTGTGAATTTGGGTACTAGCGAAACGAAAAGAGATCAAGATAGGAGCGGGTCTTGAGCAGTGTTAAAGAAAGGTTGGTTCGGATGCTACGAGACTATATTGAGGTTTTGCTTGGTCATACGAACATGCTGGTTTGGACATCGATATTGTGGTACACGATTGCTGACAAAGAAGGTTTTCTCGGTGAAGCGAAGGTTCGTCGTATCGTCACGAGATGTCGAGAGAAAATCAAAGCGAAGTCATGAAGCAGTTCAACGCTGGTTTCTAGCGTTACTTCTATCCCGATGGGTTGCAAATGTGGTACCCGTGCCTAAGAAGGATGGTAAAGATGCGAATGTGTGTGGATTCGAGATCTGAACAAAGCTAGCCCGAAGGCGATTTCCACTTCCTCATATTGATGTTTTGGTTGACAATACCGCTCGGCATAGGTTTTCTCCTTCATGGATGGTTTCTCCGGTTACAATCGGATCAAAATGGCTCCGAAGACATGGAAGACTACTTCGTTACGGTGGGGCACTTTCGCTACAAGGTTATGCCGTTCGGATTGAAAGCAGGCGCCACTTATCAGCGACTATGGTAACATTATTTCATGACATGATTCATCACGAGATAGAGGTCTCGTCGGCGACATGATAGCTCGATCGCGGCGAAGAAGAACATCTTGGTCATTTGCGAAACTATTTGACGGGTTGAAGAAGTACAGTGAGACTTAATCCCAACAAGTGTACCTTTGAGTCGGATCGGAAAACTCCTAGGGTTTGTAGTCGATGGAAGAGGTATTGAAGTTGATCCGCCAAGGTTAGAGCTATTCAAGAGATGCCGACTCCCACGAGAGAGGAAGTTAGAGGTTTCTTGGGCGATTGAACTACATTGCAGATTCATTGCACACTAACGCTACTGTGAGCCAATCTTCAAGTTATTAAAGAAGGATCAAGTAGTGGAATGGAATGCGATTGCGGATCGCTTTTGACAAAATCAAGGAATACCTACGGTCCTCCTATCACGATGCCGCCTGCCGAAGAAGACCTCTTATCATGTACTTGGCGGTGTTAGAAAACTCAATGGGATGTGTGTTGGGGCAACATGGCGAGTGCAGTCGAAAAGAGCATGCAATATACTACCTTAGCAAAAGTTTACCGATTGAAACAAGATACTCATGACTTGAGAAAACTTGCAGCGCTTTGGCTTGGGCTGCTGCCGACTAAGGCAGTATATGTTGACTCACACTACCTTATTGATTTCAAGATGGATCCGATAAAATACATCTTTGAGAAACCAGCTCTCTCGGAAGAATAGCAAGATGGCAAATGATCTTGACCGAGTATGACATCCGTACACTTCTCGAGCGATCAAAGGAAGTGTAGTGCGATCATTTGGCTCATCAAGCCGTGAGATGCTATCGATCTATGCGATTCAATTTCCAGACGAAGATGTTTTACTAATTCAGATTGTGAAGAACCGAGGCCAGACGAAGGACACGAACAAGGATCGATGGACTATGGTCTTTGATGGAGCCTCAAAGCGCACTTGGCAATGGCATTGGCGCCATCATTACATCCCTTGCGAGCGGACATCGCCTTTCACCGCGATTATGTTTGATTGCACTAACAACATGGCGGTCTGAAGCGTGCATCATGGGTCTTAAAGCTGCTATTGACTTAGAATCAAGTTCTTACAAGTGTATGGAGACTCGCTTTGGTGATCGGTCAGATTAAGGCGAGTGGGATCGAAGCATCCGAATCTCATTCCATATCGAGGCATGTTACGGTTTGATTCCTTACTTGAAGAGATCACTTTCAATCACATTCCACGAGAAGAGAATCGGTTGGCGGACGCATTAGCTACTATATCGTCTATGTTCAAGGTCGAGATGGGACAACGAGGCTCCCCGGATCATCATTGAGAGGTTTGTGAACCAGCATATTGTTATGAGCTTGATCGGAGAGAAACCTTGGTACTATGGCGTGAAGAGGTATCTTGAGACTCGGGAATATCCAGAGGGCATACATTAATGATAAAGTTCATGAGAAGATTTGCATCTAAATTCTTCCTCGACAGCGACATCTTATACAAGCGCAACCACGACTTGTGCTTACTCCATGTGTAGACGAGAAAGCAGCAATGCGTATCATGGAAGAATTACAAGGCGAATTTGGTACCCACTCCGATGGACACACTATAGCTAAGAAGATTTTGAGAACGGTACTATTGGTCCACCATGGGCGATTGTCACGCTATGCTCGATCTTGTCACAAATGCGGTTACGGACAAAGTGCATATACCTCGGTACCTCGAATGTTTAACTTCTCCTTGGCCTTCGCAATGTGGGGCATTGACATGATTGGAGAGATTAAGCCTGACTTCCAATGGACATCGTTTCATCCTTGTGGCAATTGATTACTTTACCAAGTGGGTAGAAGCGACCTCGTATGCATCTGTTACCAAGAATGTTGTGGCTCGATTCATCAAGCATAATCTTATCATCGGTATGGCACTCCGAAAGGATTATCACGAGATAACGGTTCCAATCTCAACAACAAGATGATCACGAACTCGCCGCGATTCGAGATCAAGCATCACAATTCATCTCCTTAGGCCTAAGATGAATGGCGCGATGGAAGCCGCCAACAAGAACATTAAGAAGATTATCTGAGAAATAGCGGTGACTTACAAAGATTGGCATGAGATGTTACCATTTGCTCTTCATGGTTATCGCTTTTCTGACACGAACATCCACGAGGGCAACCCCTTCTCTCTTGTATCGGTATGGAAGCCGTCTTACCCATCGAGGTTGGATACCCTCAACGAGTCCTCCGGAGGCGAGTTAGCGAAGGCGATTGGGTTCGAGACTCGCCTTGATCAGATTAACTTGATTGATGAGAAGCGACTCGCATCCATACGCCATGGACAGATTATCGAAAGCGAATGATCGGGCGTTTAACAAGAAGGTCAAGCACCGAGTCTACCAAGTCGGTGATCTAGTAGTCAAGCGCATCATTCTTCCACAAGGTGATCCGAGGGCAAATGGACTCCCACTATGAGGGACCATTTGTAGTCAAGGCATATTTTCGGCGGACTATGATACTTAGCACCATGGATGGTGAAGACTTCCCACACCACATGAGCAGACATAGTCAAAAATACTACGCATAAAGAGACCCGCTAGGTCGGTGGCCTAGGCAAAAATAAGGGCATCTGGCGAACCAAAGGTTCGGGCAAAGTTAAGGATATATACAAAGATGTACACCGGCAAGTCGAAAACACGAAAAGCGGCTTGGGCAAAAAGTATCCGTGGTGAAAACCGAAGGCGGTCTAGGCAAAAGTTAGGGATTTAAGCGTACGACTATGTCTCTTCTAGATCATCTGCTTCCAGACTACTATCTGCATTCAAGGTTCAAATGGCGAAGATCAGTTCACTCATTTTCTACTGACAGCAAGGAGATGAGATAGTCGAAATATTTGAGTACTAGCATAGTTGGGACTTAACGAGATTGTTTCCGCATAGCTTTTTACCTTTCTTGTGTACAAAACTACTTGGCCATACGCCACCTTTCAAAAAAATATATACAGCTTCTTTCTCTTTACAATTTCTGTCGTTGTTATTTGCAATAAGTCCAACGTTTTCTTTGAATGACTATACGCATTTGACAGTAAAAATCTCTCTGCAAACATACGAAAAGTGAATATGCAAAAGTACTTACTACAGGTTCCAGGAATTGGGATGACGACGAAAGTCAACAAATAGTTCCCCACAGAGCATAAAGGTGTCACCCACAACACACCTTCCCGGTAGAGTATAAGGGAATCCTGACGGCGATTCCACTCAACCAAGCAACGTTACATCAGTCTCCAAGCAGTAACACTTCATCCCCAGCGGATATTTCTCAATCCTCCCCCTTCTCCCCGGCAGCAGTATCCAGACTCGAAACTTGGTCAGATAATGCATCGGAGAAAGCATACACTTTTTATTCCCCAGCCAGAGATTACAACGGACTCCAGACTCTTCAAGGCCGGTCTCTCGGCAACCATCAAATGCTCTCGGTGAGATCTACACTCGAAATCCCAAGTAGAGCACCTCCTAAATTTCCTCGTGGGATCTACATACAAGGTCCTCAGCGGATCGCCTCCCGGACTCTCCTCGGCGGGGTCTATATGAGATCTCCGACAACGAGCCTCTCAAATCTCTACCTTCCTCAACAACGTCTAGGCCGAGACTCGGTCGGATAGTGCATCGGAGGAATCCAAGATATCTTTCTTCTCCTTCAAAGCGGGGTTCTCACCTACTCGATTCCCGGGAAGAAGTCAAATCTTGAGCAGAATATCGCATCTTCTTCAAGATGGATATGTTTGAAATATCACACATTCATCATTCACACATTTCTCATAAAGTCATAATTCATGCATATGTCATTCATATACCTTTGTCATGCATCATACTTTGCATAAAACTAACAATATTCTATCGAAAGATTTTCTTGTTTTCTCCAAAGCGAGCCTTGATCATTTCAGCATAAGCGGGTCCAAGATTAAGCCCGAACCGGCGGAAAACTATCTGAAAGACCACCTTCGCGAACAGGTCAAGATTAAGCCCGAGCCGGGAAAACTATCGAAAGACCGCCTCCGGCGACTAGTCGAGTTAAGCCCGAACCGGCGGAAAACTATCGAAAGACCACCTCGGTTATCCTCCGATAACGAGGCAATGGATCAACACCGATGCACAAGGAAGCTATCCACATTCTTGCCAACTACAATCTCCCTCGGAGTAATCGACACGAATTTATTAAGCAACTCTGAGTCTAGCGTCGACTCGGTTGCCTTGGATGGCATCTTAAGCCCATCTCGACTATTTGTCAACATCTCTTCACTTTCGAATCTGCATATATGGTTAAAAATCAATACAAGACCAATAACTTCATTTAAAGTGAACACGAAGTCTAACGTCGACTCCTTGGATGGCATCTTAAGCCCATCTCCTCTCCATTCCGAGAACATCTGAGAGTCTAACATCGACTCACCCTCGATGTCGACCTTGCTAGATGGCATCTTAAGCCCATCTCTGTCGACTCTCATTAACAACCTCGAGTCTAGCGTCGACTCGTTCCCAGTGAAGTCTCCAACTTCTCCAAATGGCATCGTAAGCCCATTCCATCATCCACCAGCGTGCAAATTTTGGTGTACTCGGTGTTCAATCATCTTCTACCTCCGGTCACGAAAGACAAGCGTGTCAATCTAACCCTTCGGTACAAGAAGATTGAGCAGGGCAGTGTCATACCCCAAAATTTGCCCTCCATCTGTTCAAGAGATTTCATACATCCATACTCAAAGTTCCTCAGAGTTGATCGGACAAACTCTCTCTGACAATCAACCCAAACTAGGGTTTGGTATCTCTCAAGTCAAGATGGATTTCCAACATCTCCAATGGCCATGCCTCCTCATATTCAAAGATTCTCCATGTCAAGTTTCAAGCCTCACAAGTCAAGTTTCCTCGGACAATTGCTCGGATGGTTGAAAATCGAGTGTATTGGACAAAGTCAAACTTTCTAAATTAGGGTTTCTAGAT
Organism: Vicia sativa; assembly: GCA_021764765.1. Lineage (NCBI taxonomy): Eukaryota > Viridiplantae > Streptophyta > Magnoliopsida > Fabales > Fabaceae > Vicia > Vicia sativa. The sequence continues at coordinate 40,164,110 of CM038794.1, forward strand.
GAAAAGTCAAGCGAACTTTGGTGATCATAACTTTCTCATACTTTCTCAGAAATTTTCCACCACCTCTTGTTTTGAAGGAAATTCAATTCTCTACAACTTCATGTCTCACAAGAATGTCAAAAATGCTTCATTTGAGAGGTATAGCTCAAAACATTCGGGTCATTTTCAAAGTCAACAAAAGTCAACTTTTTGTTTTGAAGATATTTTGAGCATGGTAACTCCAATTGAGATGAGACCAAAGACATTGGTTAGAGGACTCTTAGAGCTTTCAAAAGTCCAAGAACACTCAAAAATGTGGAAAATTGAGCAAGTTACACCATTCACAAGTTGGGCAATTTTGGAAGAATGCACAAAGAGATACTCTAAAAATCAAAAACTTTGCAAATGGGCCTACTTTTCTTCATCCAAACTTGTTCCTCATACAATTTGGAACATCAAAGCCAAAGTTTCGAATTTTTATTTTTTTTCTATTTAATTTGGAATTTATTCATTTAAATACAAATTAAATTCAAGAATAAAGTATAAAATCAAAAATTAATTGCAAATTGATTTTTCTCTCTTCCTTGGCATCCAAGTAACTCAACAAAGCCAGCAAATTTCGAAAATTGGATTGATATGGCAAGATTGGATTGAAAATTAATCAAAATTTGAAAATTTGATTTTGTACAAAATCAAATTTGATTTGCATTGATTGATGATGATTTCTTCCTCAAATCAGCTCCAATCCCGTCCAATATAAATACACAATGCATAGCACATGATTAAGGAGGAAAGAATGGCTCCAGAACCCTAGTTTCAAACTCAAAAATTTCGTGTTCTTGAAGCAATTGGCAATCCATCCTACAGCCGTTTTCAATCGATTTTAAGGTGTCAAACACATTCCTTGGTACCTCGGGGTGATTCAGACACTTTTACTTCATCGAAAACCATTGAGTGCCAAATCAAATCGGTTTGTTCTTGGAAATTTTGAAATCGTGTTTCATTATTCATGCATTATTAACTGTTTTGTTGTTGTTTTGTGTTTAGTGATGTGTTTGCAAACTTTACGGGTGCTTTAATCGTGTTTCCATGAGCGGGAATGCATGATGCCATTATTAGGGTTTCCTGTGCCGTTTTAGGGTTTCACGAAATAGGAAAAATTGGACCTCGAGACTAGTACCATTGCATTCGAATGATGTTTCCAATCGAACCATGGCTTTAGAATGTATTTATATTATGTGTGTTGCATTTTGATATTAGCGGGGCGTGGCGTCGAAGAAAGCCGGCGCTAGCCGAAATTCAAAATGAAGGGCGATGAATTAGGCGGGCGAGGAGATGGACGAGCAGCGTGTTATTTTCAAACTGTCCGTTTCCAAACAGATGCGCTTGGCTCGAGTTAGTCGCATATCGTTTTCAAGGTTTGAAAGGATGTCTCGATTCGATTCACCTTGGACAATCCCTTTTCCATTTTACAAACTCAATTTTTTCCTTTTTCATATTTTCCAATATTTTGCATTATTTTAATTCTTTTCATGATTTTTATTCTGCATTTAAAAATTACCAAAAATATTTTCTTTTTGCATTCATATTTTAAAACCTTTATTTAATTTAATAAATTAAAAATATAATTTTGCATGCATATTTATTTTATTTTATTTTGCATTTAAATCATTATAAATTGCATTTTAATTACTAAACCTTTTCAAAAATCCCAAAATTATTTTAACTTATTTATCTTATTTCCACATGCATAAATTTTCTCATATTAAAATTGCATTTTTTCTAACATTTTCTCTTATTTCAATTTCATCATGTTTCCGATTTTCTCATCCTTTCACGGTTGCTCCGATTCGGACGTTTTCTTTTCTTGTTTTATTTTCCAATAATGTGCTCATGGGATGTAATAGTTAATTTAGGACTTTTACTTTCCGCCTCCTAATGTATACGCCCCAAAGCCATGTAATAGCGTAGGTTTACCTTTCGCTTTACATTCCGCATTTTACTTTCCGCACCCTTATCAATTGCTAGTAATTAGGTGTGTATGGCAAGATAATAATTGGACATAGCTCACACTAATTTCAAGATAAAATATCTGAATTCAACACACTTCTATCACACGCACCCGGGGTAATTCTCTCTCGATGCCTTCGAATACAAATGGTCATGTCTCTCGAGCGTGAGAGTATTCTAGCACGTTGCCTTCAAACAAATCATCATAGTCCCTTGATACAAAGATCATAAGACCCACGATGTCGCCTCCGAATACATGATCTTGACCCTCGATTGTCGCCTACGAAAATGATGATAGTCCTTGAATGTGCTAGGATACTTCCTACAAGTTGCCTTCTATGACCATCCGATGTCCCAGAATGTCCGCTTACATCCAACGAATGGAGCTACCTACTAACTAATGGTATGGCTAAGCTATTCTAAAGGAATGTAGAAGTACAACAAAACAACCAATTACGAGTGGGTAAATAAGTCTCTTAGTTGCTTGCTCTATCAAATGCTTTTCACACCACACACTTTTTCAAAGTTCAAATTCTTTTCAAAACAAAACATTTCCGAACACTTTGTATACACTCCTACATGAGTCATTACAAAGTCAAAGAAAATGCCTTTTCAAAACATTTTTGTCAAACACCGAAAGCAATTTTAAAAGGTGATCTAGAGCAACTAAGAGCCCGTAGATAACTACGGATGGAAAGGGTGCTAATACCTTCCCTTTTCATAACCATTCTCCCGAACTCGAGAATCTAACGAAGGTCTTTTTATTACTTTTACCTTCCCTTAATTGGATAAAAATAAAAGTCGGTGGCGACTCTTGCTATCCGCACATTTGGATACAAAAATCCTACAAAGTCGAGTTCACCGTATCACACCTACCCATCGAAGTTCGGATACCCTCGACTAGAGTCCTCTGGGGCCGAGAGTTAAGAAAGCGATTGGGTCGGACCCGCCTTGACGATTAATTTGATTGATGAAAACGACTGCATCCATACGCCATGGACAGATCTATCGAGCGAATGATCGAGCATTCAACAAGAAGGTCAAGCCGAAGTCTACCAAGTCGGCGATCTAGTAGTCAAGCGCATCATTCTTCCACAAGGTGATCCCGAGGCAAATGGACTCCCACCTCGAGGGACCGTTTGTAGTCAAGGCAGTATTTTCGGCGGAGCTATGATACTTAGCACCATGGATGGTGAAATTGTCACCCGTGAGCAGGACATAGTCAAAAATACTACGCATAAAAGAGACGGTGACCTAGGCAAAAATAAGGGCATCTGGCGAACCAAAGGGTTGGGGCAAAGTTAAGGATATATGCCAAACATGTACACCGGCAAGTCGAAAACCTAAAAGGCGGCTTGGGCAAAAGGGTATCATTGGTGAAAACCGAAAGGACGGTCTAGGAAAAGTTAGGGATTTAAGCGTCGACTATGTCTCGTCGGATCACCTACTTCCGACTACTATCGGCATTCAAGATTCAAATGGCGACAATCAGCCTACTCACTTTCTCTTGACGCAAGGAGATGAGATAGTTGAAATATATAGTACTAGCATAGTTGGAACTTAACGAGATTGTTTCCATAGCTTTTATTTTTCTTGTGTACAAACTACTTGGCCATGCATACCTTTCAAATAAATACAAGTTTCTTTCTCTTTACAATTTGTTTTTGTTGTTGTTTGCATAAAGTCCAACGTTTGCTTTGAGTGATTATATGCATTTGACAATAAAAATCTAGTCCAAGCATCTGAAAAGAACATCTGATAATTGCTGGACTTGAGGAATTGAGATGGCGACGAAGGTCGCAATGCATTTCCCCAGGCGTGATCCCCACGAAATGTCACTCACCACAAAATCTTCCCAACAAAGAAGAGGAGGATCCCAGCGGTGATTCCACTCAACAATCGGGCCACATCCCGGCCGTACTTATCCCGGATGTCTCTCAACAATTCCCTTTTCTCCAACAGTGTTGAACCCGAACTTGGTCGGATAGTGCAGGAGGATTTACATCTTTCTTTTCCCGGCCGGAGATTCCAACGGGCTCCAGACTCTTCTAACCCGTTCTCCCGACAACTACCATTTACTCTCCAGCAGGATTTACGCGCAAAATCCCCGGTAGAGTACCTCCCAGACTCTCCCCAGCAGGGTTGTCAACAATATCTAGCCTCGAGACTTGGTCAGATAGTGCACCGGAGGAATCAAAGTTTTCTTTCTTCTCAGGATCTCCATCCGTTCCGTCCCCAGACAGAAGTCAGAAGTCAGAAATCTCCAAACAGAACATTCGCATCTTCTTCAAGATGGATATGTTTTGAAATACCACAACATCTATCATTCATACATTGCTCATAAAATTCATAATTTGTGCATATGTCATTCATACGCATCGTCATGCCTCATACTTTGCATAAGACTAACAATATTCTATCAAAGTTTCTCTTGTTTTCTCCAAAATAGGTGAAAGTCACTTGGCCTTAAGCAGGTCGAGATTAAGACCCGAATCGAGACGGAAAACTATCGAAAGACCGCTAGTTGTCATCCGACAAGCTGGTCGAGATTAAGACCGAATCGAGCGGAAAACTATCGAGCGACCGCCCTCGTTGTCCTCCGACAACGGATCCAATTAATACACGAAGCCGACGGAAACCTTATCAAGCGATCACAAGTTATCCTCCGATAGCAGCGGTGGACCAATACCGATGCACAGCAGGGAAGATATCCATTTTGCAAACTACTACCCCTCGGTAGTCGCCACGAAGAACTATTCGACTCATTCTTATTATCAACAGCAACTCTGATGCGGTATGCGACTCGATTGCCTTGGATGGCATCTTAAGCCCATCTCGACTACTTGTCAACATTTCCCACTTTGAGAATCGCATATTTGGTTAAAAACCAATACAAACCAATATCTTCATTCAAGGATGAGTCTGAAGTCTAACATACGACTCCTCCGGATGGCATCTTAAGCCCATCTCCATGCTCCTTCCACTATCAAGAACAACTATAGAGCCTAGCGTGCGGCTCACTCCCCAACATCGATCTTTCGGATGGCATCTTAAGCCCATCCCATCAATTTTCCTATTGACTGACATTCTGAGTCTAGCATCGACTCATTCCCTAGCAAGTCACTACCTTCTCAAATGGCATCGTAAACCCATTCGTGTCACGGTAGTGCAAATTTTGGTGTACTCGGTGTTCAATCATCTTCTACCTCCGGGTCACAAGAACGCATGCCAATCCCCTCAATTACAAGAAGATTGAACAGGGCAGGCTGTCATACCCAAAATTTGCCCTTCATCTTCTCAGACATTCCATGTATCCATACTCGAGGGTTCCTCGAGGTTGATCGCAAACCCTCTCCTGACAATCAACCCAAACTAGGGTTTGGTGATTCTCGAATCAAAATGGATTTCCAACATCTCCAATGTTCATCATGCCTCCTCATATGCTTCAAAGGTTCTTCATGCCAATTTCAAGCTTCCTGAATCAAATTTCCTCGAACGATTGCTCGGATGGTTGAAAATCGGTTGTATTGGACAAAAAGTCAGTGGTCAACATACAGTCAAACTTCATGATTTTGGTCAACATCCTCATTTTGAAGTTACATTCATCATTTGATCAAGGGTTGATCATGATTCATCAAGAAAACTCAAGATTTGCTCAAAGTCAAACTTTCTAAATTAGGGTTTCTTTGAGAAAAGTCAACCAAACTTTGGTGATCATAACTTCTTCATACTTTCTCGAAATTTTCCACCACCTCTTGTTTTGAAGGAAATTCCATTCCTACAACTTCATGTCTCACAGAATGTTCAAAAATGCTCCATTTGAGGTATGGATCAAAACATTCTGAGTCCTTTTCAAAGTCAACAAAAAGTCAACATTTTGTTTGAAGATATATTGAGCATAGAAACTCAATTGAGATGAGACCAAAAGGTTGGTTAGAGGACTCTTAGAGCTTTCCAAAATTCCAAGAACACTCAAAAATGTGGAAAATTGAGCAAGATACACTATTCGAAGTTGGGCAATTTGGACAATTACAAAAGGATATTTTGGTCAAAATGCAAAATTTTCCAAATGGGCCTATAATCTTTTGATCAAACTTGTTCATGACATTATTTGTGACTCATAAATGCTTGGCCATGGCAATTTTCTATTTTATTAATTTATTTTTGAATTTTAAACCATTTAATTCAAAATTAAATTGTATAAAATATGAAAATAAATTTTCAAGATGATTGGATTTTGATCAAACTTGAGGTCCAAGGAAGCCCAAAATTCATACCAAATTCGTGCATGATCATACATTTAAGAAAATCAAATTTCTTTCAAAATTTGATTTTATTTGAAAATCATTGAATGCATTCAAATCAAATCTTTTGCCTTGTTTTCCTCTCTCAAATCCCTCTATAAATAGCAAGTTCACAAGACAAAGGGCGAAACCTAGCCCTTACAACCCTTATTTTGCCAAAATTTCTCAAGAAGCTGTAAAATTCCAATTTTATTTTCCGGTCACATTCGACCCTCAGAACCATCCATTGTCTTGGAGGTAAGTTTGAGTAAGTACACACCCTTGCCAATGGTTAAAACAAAAGTGAATCGATGCATATACATTCTTTCATATTCAAAACTTTTTGATTTTGCACTTTTATTATCTGCTTTCGTTTCAATCGATTCTAATGCTTTTATTGTGTTCATGAGACTCCATATACACACGATCGGGCAATCGCTATGAGTTGAGCGTCCAATCTCACGATGCCATGTTTAGGGTTTTGAAGTTGAGTTTGAGCGATAGTTAGAGCACTTTCGGAAAGAGACCACCATTAGATTCACGGACCCGATTTAGGGGTAGCCTTAAGCCCGACCTTGAATCCGTATTTTGCGGTTCAAAGATCGTGCTTCCGGAGAAGATGGCCAGGGCCTAGCTCGTGACTCGGCCCGGCGAGGAGATGGCGTGGCATAATAATGCGTTTTGATTCGTCTGTTCGTAAGTTATCGGGTCCACGCGTGCTGACTCGTTTTCAAACACATCCAGGACGCGTCATCATTCAAATTCAAATGTTTCCAGCTTTTCAAACACCAAGTGTCAAGTGGCGTAGTGGTAAAAGGCTGGTTTGAAAGATACTCTTCAGTCCTCGATTCGAACCATGCTGGACGGTTGTTTTCTTTTACAAACTTTTATATTTTCTTACTATTTTCCATATTTTCATATTTTTTAATATTTTGCATTCATTTTAATTTATTTCAATAATTTTTATCATGCATTTTAAAATACCAAAAAATATTTTTCTTTTTGCATTATTTTCAGAAAATGTTTATTTAATTTATAAAATTAAAAAATATTGTTTTGCATGCATATTTAATTTAATTGCTAATTTATCATTTAAATCACTTTTAATTAGTTTTTAATTATTAAATCATCTCTAAAAAATCCCAAAAAATTATTTTAGCATATTAATGTTATTTCCAGCATGAAATATTTTTCTCATCTAAAAATTTGCATTTTTACTAACATTTTTCTCTTATTCGATTTCATCGTATTCTCCGATTTTTCTCAACTTTTCACAGGTTATCACGTTTCAGACGATTCTTTTTACTATTTTTCTTTTTTCCAATAATGTAATTGCTCATGGGATGTAATAGTTTAATTATGGCTTTTATTTTCCGCACGGTTAAATTATGTATCTGCCCCAAAGCCATGTAATAGCGTAGGATTTATCTTCCCGCATCTTTACACTTCCGCATTTTAATTTCCGCACTTATAAACTGTTAGTAATTAGGCGTGTATGGCAAGATAAAAATGAAAATAGATCATTTCTAATTCCAAGATAATATATCTGAATTTGACACACTCTTTTCACATATGCACCCCTTAGGGTAATTCTCTCTCGTTGCCTTACGAATTCAAATGGTCATGTCCTTCGAATGTAGAGGTATCCTAGCACCGTTGCCTTCAAAACAAATCATCATAGTCCCTTCGATACAAAGATCATAGACCCATGATGTCGCCTCGAATGATCTTGACCCTCGATTGTCACCTAAAATGATGATAGTCCCTTGAATGTGCTAGGATACTTCCTGTTGCTTTCTATGACCATCCGATGTCCTTGAATGTCCGCTTACATCCAGCGGATAGGGTTACCTACCAACTAATGGTATGGATAGCTATTCTAAAGGAAAGTAAAATAACACGAAAGCGACCAATTACGGTAGGTAATAAGACTTTTAGTTGCTTGCTCTATCAAAATACTTTTCACACAACCACTGTCAAAGTTCAAACTCTTTCAAAATGAAACATTTCGAACACTTTGTATACATTCCTACATGAATCATTACAAAGTCAAAGCAAAATGCCTTTTCAAAACATTTTTGTCAAACACGGAAGCACAATTTTTAAAGTGATCTAAGAGCAACTAAGAGCCGTAGATAACTACGGATGGAAAGGGTGCTAATACCTTCCCTTTTCATAACCTTCTCCCTTACTCGAGAATCTAACGAAGGTCTTTTCATTCTTTTCACCTTCCCTTAATTGGATAAAAGAAAAGTCGGTGGCGACTCTTGCTATCCGCACATTTGCGATACAAAATCCTACAAAGTCAGTTCACCGTGTTACAGCTTGTACACCCACGTGTACATTCTATTTGTCTGCTTTTTCAATCTAACTCCGTTCTTGCAAGTACACTTGATCAGAATGTGTATACACATGTTCCTTGGCTTGTGCGCACACACGTACATTCTATTATCTACTTGTGTGGTTTTTCTTGCAGGTACACTTGATCGGAATGTGTATACACATGTTCCTTAGCTTGTGGGCTATGAATACATTCTATTGTCTGTTTCTTGGGATCTCTCCTCCCTTGCAGGTGTTATTACTTCGGATGCGTGTGAACGCGTATTCCGCTTATTTTTGATACCTTGAGCGTTTCTCACCGGTTTACTCTTATTGCGTGGCTGTAGTACTTGAAGTTTTTCGGAGTATTCTTTAGCTCGCAGTGCTCTTCGGATTTGACATCCATTTGGAGTTTCTACACTATTTTATTGCATTCTCTTATAGCTTTCCTAGATATCATGAGAAGTAGGGCTTTACGGCTTTTCCATTGCCATGAGAAGTAGGAATAGAGATGCATGATAGGGATTCCGTAGTTGGAGCATGTTCAGGAAACCCTCTGGTTTATTTAAAGATCTGTTTAGGGCGCTTCTGTGTGCTACTTGTGTTTGGTTATGTTTAAAGTCCTCATCCGTGCATATGGAGGCCATTCTCAATAAGTGTTTACATTTTGTGCTTCCATAGGTCAGAGTGGTTAGGAAACCCGACGTGGAACTACCAAGCAAAGTCCCTCTTTTTACATTTCCTACTATCGTGTCATAATGATATGATGGGCAAGCGAAAGGGGTCTGCAATCGACTCCTTGCGGTTCTATGCATGTCGGCTGCACCCGAATCATGTTGCTTCCTTTATCAGTCAATAATAAAAGTGGCAAGAGTCCCCTATTCTGACTCTCCACACTTTCCTGGGGTTCGCATTTACTGCTGAACTCACATCATTTTCTCTTCACACTTGTCAATTCATGTCATACGGTGATACCACTCAGAGGAATCAGAATGTGTTGGTTCCTGGTTGATTTCGGCCCTCGGCTTGCTGTTGTAGGCTATGGGACATCCTCATTTTCTTGCGCTTCATTGACATTTGTTTGTGCATTGCATTGTTTGTGTGCTTTTGCCAAAGCACTTGATTTCTTCATCCCCTTGCATCCCTTGGTTTTACAACCAAGACGGATATAAGATAACTTTCCCTTAGGATCGCTCGGTTAGGATAGCTCTAGAGCCTAGACGTTAGGATTTACATCCTTGACATGTTAACAAAGGTAGAGATTCCCTTACATCCTCAACCATAGGTCCACTCTTTGCATGACAACATTAGGGTTAGTACTAGTTAGTCTCCCTTTTGCTTTGCTTCTCTTGTTTTGCATCCTTGCATGTAATAAAACTAAAACTTGCTTTCTTTTCTTTTGAAAACAAAAACACTTAATAATGGTTTGAACTCCTTTCACAAAGGTAAAAGCAACCAGCCAAGACAAACTCTTTTTCGCCTACGGGCGCATTTTCTTTTGTGTTTAAAACCTTTTCATAAGTAAGAAACACAAAACCCACCAAAACAAGTGAGCTGAACTATAGTGCTCTGACTTTCCCATTGCACGAGGGAATACGTAGGCATCTTGTCACGGGGCTCGATCGAGCACAACTTGTAAAAACTTCCTTCTTTTCCCCGTGGTTTCTTTATTTTCCTTTTCGTTTGCATGCATTATAGCGATTAAGTATAGATAGATATAACACACCCCTTAGATAGAAAATAGAAGTGGATACCGTAGAGTACTATGGGCGTGTGGGGTGTTAATCTATTCCCCTCGCGTAACAAACTCCCTTACCTAGATCTCTCGGTCGTGAGACCGTGGTTTCTTCCCCTCAGGTTTACTCGATGTTTTCCTTTCTCCTCCGCGAGATCAAAAATGTTCGATGGCGACTCTATTGATACACCCTATCAGTCGGAAGTTTAGTCGGGTGGTTTCAGTTGGAGACTCCACTAGGGATAGTTGACCTATTGTTGGTCCATCCAGGAGATGATCCTAACTTTTATTTTCATGTGTATTGGGTGTTTATCTATTTACTCTCTTTATTGCATGATCCTTTGTATGTTTGCATTGCATTCTATGTGGCATATTTGTTGCTTTCAAACATTGGCTGGACCGTTGTGGTAAGCTCTATTTCTTTGGTAGGTGGGAGTTACAAGAGGTAAAAGTCCCCATATCCCGGCCGAGAGACATATAGGACACTTAGGACTAGAGTGGAACATGTCAGATATCGGATGTAGATCTTGTAGTCTGGAATTTCGTCCATGCTTCGGGGAAGGTTCAATCAGGGTGCTATCATCATCACGTAGGTGTTATGATGGTAGTTTCCCTAGGCGAACGATCACAGGTTACTGACCTTACGAGCCTTAATTTCACCCGTGAGTGGGGTGAGATCATGATTATTACAGGTACCACTGGTGACTGTTGGTGACTTGATACTGATGGTGACTTGGTATTTTTTGTTGGTGGCTATGGTTCCAGTTGATGGTATTTTCTAGCCGTTACTCTGTCTGTGATCTCTGTTTTCTTCGACTAAGAGCAGAAACATCATAGTAGTTTGACCAGTGTTCATGGAAGTAGTAAAACCATGATCAATGCATAATGTACCTGCATCATAGTATGTTTATTTTCTTAAAAGAAATGTCAGAAAAAATATGTTATTTATCTAACCTTGCATGCATATCATTTCCAGGACTTCTTGTGGTTTATTATCAACATCAGGATGGATACCAACAATCAGACCAACATCGAAGTTCTAAAGAAGTCTTCCGTTTATAATTTATGCTCATTTGACATCTCTGAAGTGAGAGCCAGAGGCACTCTTGTGAAAGATCTAATTGAGAGAGATTTCAAAAAGGATCATGGGAACATATTACCGTTATTGATGGAAGATTATGAGTTCTTCGCCGTGCAGTCTCTACTCCAATTCTATGATAGTGAGCTCAGGTGTTTTACCTTTCAAGAATATCAGTTAGCACCTACTTTTGAGGAATATCCTTTCCTTTTGGGTATCAATATCACAAGCGGTTTTCCTTTTGTCAAAGTGTCAGATACTCCTGATTTCGAAGCAATCGCTAAGGCCCTTGGTTTGTGTGTTAGTGAAGTAAGGGATAATTGGATTCCGAAAGATCGCACTTGCGGACTTCCTTTGGGTTTTCTCTTATTCAAAGCTGATGAATTTGCCAAGGTTGGTTGTTGGGAAAGCTTCAATACTATCTTAGCTGCCATGATCAATGGTACGGTGATTTTTCCTGCTGTTGAGAAATTTGTGTATTTTGCCGCTATTTCCATATTCATGAATGACAATCCAGTTCCTGCTATTTTGGGTGACACATATTATGCTATTCATTCCCGTCATGGAAAAAGGGACATGTTACTTGTTGTATGCCTTTTCTGTACCGTTGGTTCAGTATACATTTGCCGATGCGGGGTGCATTCATTGATTGTGCCAAAACCATGAAGTGGTCGGCGGATCATTACTCACCTATCGATATAGTTTGAAACACCATATCGAGCGGATCTGATATCGTTGTTAGTTGTGCGAGTTTCCAAACATGTCATTGATGGGAACTAAGGGTTGTATTAGTTACAATCCTGCATTGGCTCGCCGTCAATTAGGATATCCTTTGAATGAAGCACCCATTGTTCGATAGTTGACGGAAAGCATCTTCTTTGGAAATGGCGAGAATTTGATTATGCTGAATCAGATTGTTGTTGCATGGAGCTCAATTCTGAGAAGGGCATGATTTTCTTTGGCCAAAGGAAACTCGTACTTGATTCTCATAAAGCTGGTTAAAGGATCGAGTCTCCAAGATTTTGCTACCATACAAAAGGGAAGCACCATTGTACCCTCAACCTGATTCCATGGTTGAAAGTCTTGCACCAGGTTTCGCTCCTTCCTCTTCTTCATCATCTATTTCTCCGCCAGGATTCGTGCGAACTAAGGTTTACAAACAACTCCAATTGGAGAATTCAGCTTTGGAGGCACAACTACAAGCTCAAGCCATAAATCTAGCATTTTCTCTCAAAGATAAGAAGAGATTATTCGTCGAGATCGAGCAGAAAGACCAATTTCTAAGTGCATATGGCTTACTTGAAGAAACCAAGAGAGTCAAAGGTGGTAGCTCCTCTTCTTCCGATCAGTTGACCAAAGAGCTTGATAGGATACAAGAGAATCTGAAGAATGTGCAAATAGCCAATGGGAAATTTAAAGCCAAGAATAGTGAAGAAATTTGAATCTTGAAGAAGCAACTCCGCAAGGAAGAGTTCGATGCTAAAGAGTTTCTACGACAAAAGAAAGACTTGAAGCTGGAGTCCAAGGTCGACAAAGGCAGATTGCTATCCTTTCCAAAGAAGTTGAAGAGGTGAAGACTCAGTTGCATACATCCAGAGATGAGGGATATGCGGTACACGCTATGCTCAGGGGACAGGATATTCACGTGTCAAAGCTGATGGCTGAGATTCAGGAGCTTAAAGCGCGAGAGTAGTCTCTTATGAAGATGATGCGAGCATTATTTGATGTTATTTATACTTGTTTTTCTATGAATCACCTCCAGGATTATTGAATCGGATTCGCTTGACATTGTGGTTGTATTAATACTCTTCGGTTGCGAGTTTTTGTATGAACCATTATTTCATTTATGCAACGAGCAGTTAACTCTGATTTTTGTTGTCAACTATCCTTTCATTATTTGATGCTTGATAAGAAACTACAGGTATATCCTGGAAATGACCATTTCATGCATCATTAGGTTGCAGTCATACATGAACTTTGCATAACAGGTTTTGGTCGGAGTTCTCATCCATGGGTTCTGCTTTTATTTAGCAGAAAATTGCAAACTTCCATCGTTACCTTACTCGGAGCAATGAACAACGACATATAGAACAACTTCAAGCAGAAGTGGTAGCGATGAAGGTGCAGATGGAGCTGCAGATGACCCAGTTCATAGAAGTAATCACTAACATGAACCAGGGACAACAAGAGTTAAGGGCCTTAGTTGAAAGATCTCGGCCAGAAGACGATCGTCGCAATCCTTTTGATGATGCCTCTGTTGGGCAGCCACGTGTTGAGCACGAGGTACAAAATGTTGATTTGGGAGTTAATGACCACCTTCGTGGTCAGGGTCTACATCTCAATGGTCGGTTTCCACCTCTACCTCCTACTCCACCACATGGGCCTTATTTCTATAACGATGGGATGCAGGGGCATCGTATCAGTGGTCGTCCTCATTCCCAGGGTCCAAATTTTGACCAGAACAATGAAGCTTATTATATGAATGGCAGTGAAATTGATTTCCCAGCTGATGTATTTGACAAGTACAACGGGGCGACATGTCAAAAAACTCACATTACTGCTTATTTTCTGCAAGATGGCGGTGTACATTGAAGATGAAAGGCTTCTTATGCACTTCTTTCAGGAGAGTTTGGCTGGAGCTTCTCTAGAATGGTACATGCATCTTGAGAGAAATCATGTCAAGTAATGGCACAATTTGGTGGATGCTTTTGTCCAACAATACCAGTTCAACATTGACATGGCTCTAAATCGTACGCAGTTGTTGAGTTTATCTGAAAAGTTGGGTCAGACGTTCAAGGAATATGCTCAAAAATGGAGAAAACTTGCTGCTAGAGTTCAACCACCCATGATGGAGCGGGAAATGATTGATATGTTTACCAACACTCTGTCTAGATATTTCTTTGTTGCTTGTAGCATACGCTAGTTTTCTTGAGATGGTTCGTTCACGGTGGCGAATTGAGAATAGGTTGATGCGGAAGATCCGGTATACCAAAGGGAAGTTCCTGCAGTGCGAAGAAAGCTTACAACAATCATCCTAAAGAAGGAGAAGGCAGTTACGTATATGGAGGCGGGGAAAAGCCCAAGTCAATGTTGTGACTATCTCGCTCCTCAATCAGGCTCAACATGCACCTAGCCAACAAAACCAAAGCGCAAGAAAATCGCGCCCCTAGAAGGTTTGATGTCTGATCGGTCACCATTTCTAGTAAGTTTCTGTGTTCTATTCGGCATAAATTCATCAATCTGGTAACATCTGTGGTCGTTTTTAGTTTCTTTGAAGGAAGTTAATGTGTTCTGGTTATTTTAGTCTTGTTGTTCGTTTTTGAGTTTAAGTGTCTTTAAAAGTATTTGTTTTATGCTTTTGTTGGGTAGTCTTAGTGTTTCGGGTTAATGCATGCGATAGAAGGAACTTATGGAAGGACGTTGAGCACCTCGGAAGGTTGAGAGTTGAAGATTTTGAAGATTTCGGAGGTCAACACGGGCGCCCGTGTCCATCAACACGGCCCGTGTTGAAAGGCAAGTGGAGCGCAAAACTACCCAAAGCGATGGATCGACACGGCGCCGTGTTCATCAACACGGCCGGTGTTGAAATGCAAGTGGAAAGTGCAAAAAACTATACAAATAGTGGATCAACACGGGCACCCGTGTTCATCAACACGGCCCGTGTTGAATGGTCTGGAGCATGGCTTTTTGATTTAGAGATCAACATGGGCACCCGTGTTCATCAACACGGCCCGTGTTGATGATAACGTGTGGATACTTGATTTTTCTTATTTTTGGAGCTCGTTGTTGTCATTAAGTGCCGACTTTTGCCTAAAGATATCGAGAGAAGAGACTATTAGAAGGAATTGGAGGTTAGGAAAACCTACTTTGGAAATCCTGAAAGAACTATCTGAAAAGAACCAAGCTACAGAGTAATTGAGACGGCGAGATTCAAGGGCAGCCACCATTGAAGATCAAAGTCACCATTATTCTTTGTAATGTTTAACTCTTATTTGATGTTTTCTCTTAATACTATGAGGCTAAACCTCCCAAGGCTAGGGGTGGTCTGATTTGATCAACTGTATGAATTCAGTTCTTGAATTTCTTAATGGATGTTTTATGTTTCAATTTAATTGTGTAGCGTTCTCATGATCATGTATCGGACAAATACATGTAGACCTATGACTAGCAATTGGCGGGGTTGTGATTGTTAGGGTTTCTACACAATTAGGTTATTAGGAGTCTAACCTAGGACTAGGAACTCTCTTTTAATCACTTAAATTCTCGATATTTTCATGGCTAAAACCAAGGTTTGTTTGAATGGACATTTGAATAAAGTTTAGGGTTTTAATAGTTGTCTTCGTTAAGGACTTAAGGAAGAACAATCTAGAGATAGGTAATTGATAGTTTTCATATGCAATGAAATCGACTTGGATCATAGTTTTGTTAAATCAACCACTCACCTAGCTTCATTAGCATTATTGTCCATCGGTCATTACTTGTTACAAGCATAATTGAAAGTGTTAAAATCAACCCAACCATTGTTTTGTTCAATTAAATTAAGACACGAATAGGTAGTTACTACGGTCCTCGAGATCGATACTTGGGAAACTCATTTTAACTACATCGGTGAAAATAGTACACTTGCTATTTTCGATCAAGTTTTAGGCGCCCGTTGCGGGGTGCCAAAATCTTGATTTACTCTTAGTTTGATTGAAATTTTATTGCTCTGCAATTAAAATTTTCTATTCATTGTTTATTTATTTTATATTACATTGTATTAGAACTAACTTTGTGTATAATATTTTATGCGAGTGGGCCTCGTGAGAATATCTTTCAGCGAAATAGAAGAACCCTTGGCTCGTCGAAGGGAGCAAAAGCAAGCAAGGCGAGGAAGAAGATAGGAATTCGACACACTCCGACTCGAGCGGAAGACTTGGCAATGAATCCACCTCGAGAGATTGCTAGGGATTATGGAGGACAAATGCACCGGGGAAGATTGACCATTGTCAACCAACCGTTAATGTTCCTAATTTTCAGCTCCATCCGAGCACCATCACTCGATTGGAGAAGAGATCTTTTTGGAAGGGTAAATAAGGGATGCTAACAAGCATTTAGCGATTCGACAATGAAACTTACTCAAAATAGATGGACATACTAAAGACGAAAAAGCTGCGAATGTTTCCGTTCACTTTGGGCGATGAAGTAGAGGTGGTTTTATTCCCTTCCATGGCAGCATTACATCTTGGGAAGAGATGAAACCACTTTTCTAAATGAATATTTTCCGCATCGGTGTTTATGAAAGAGATATGAAATCCTCAATTTCAAGCGAAGGAGGGTGAATCATTGGGAGACTCTTTCAAGAGGTTTAAGAGACTTTTGGTTTGCTTGCTCCTTAACCTAGATCAAACCGAGCAGATCACAGATGTTTGTAGATAGTGCGAGAATCAAAAGAAGCAACTCATTGACCGCATCTTTGGTGGCTCATCTAACTTCTCAACGACCCCGGCATCGGGAAGATTATTGAGCGATAGGCGCAAATGAAACATCTGAGTTATCGCAGGGGTTGCAAGCAAGCGGATGGAGTTATAGATTTGAAGTTGGAAGCCAATAAGCGGTTAAAATTGAAGAAATAATAATTTGCCGAAGTTGAAAAGTTGAAAGCCATGAATATTACTACCGCGGTGGCTCAAGTCCAACAAGGTCAAAGTGCTATATGTGATATTTGTGGCGGACCTCGTTTATGACCTTTGTCTTGCAATTTCGGCCGATAGAAATCAAGTTCCTCGAAGCAGAATAATCCTTATTCCAACACTTAAAATCCGAGTTGGAAGAACCATCCAAACATTGGATGGAGGATCAAAAAGCAAACACTCAACAACAAGGTCGGGGTCAATACCAAAACCGATTATCAACAACAACAAACTCTAAGAAAGCAGTTGGGAGTTAGCTATTGAAAAATGGCAGCTCATAATATTATTCAATTTCAGGAGGAAACAAAAATCAAGAACACCTCGTCGTCGATCAAAATCTTGAGAGTTCGGATGGGGCAAATAAACAACAGATTGGCGAATGTGCAAGCACCGACTCTTTTTGCGGGATTCAACGTGCAAATCAAGAGATAATCGGGGATGGCTGGTGACAAAAAGTGGAAAAAAGCATGGA
>CM038794.1:40181757-40292571 GCA_021764765.1 Vicia sativa
GTACACCCGGCAAGTCGAAAACCTAAAAAGGCGGCTTGGGCAAAAAAGGGTATCCCGGTAGACTGAAAACCCGAAAGGACGGTCTAGGAAAAAGTTAGGGATTTAAGCGTACGACTATGTCTCGTCCAGATCACCTACTTCCCGACTACTATCAGCATTCAAGATTCAAATGGCGACAATCAGCCTACTCACTTTCTACTGACAGCAAGGAGATGAGATAGTTGAAATATATGAGTACTAGCATAGTTGGAACTTAACGAGATTGTTTCCGCATAGCTTTTTATTTTTCTTGTGTACAAACTACTTGGCCATACGCCACCTTTCAAATAAATACAAGTTTCTTTCTCTTTACAATTTGTTTTTGTTGTTGTTTGCATAAAGTCCAACGTTTGCTTTGAGTGATTATATGCATTTGACAATAAAAATCTAGTCACAAGCATGCGAAAAGAACATACGAAAGTAATTGCTACAGACTTCAGGAATTGAGATGACGACGAAGGTCACCAATGCATTTCCCCCCACAGAGCGTGATCCCCACAGAAATGTCACTCACCACAAAATCTTCCCCAACAAAGAAGAGGAGGATCCCCAAGCAGTGATTCCACTCAACTTAATCGGGCCACATCCCCGGCCGAGGTACTTATCCCCATGGATGTCTCTCAACAACCCCTTTCTCCAACAAAGAAGTGTTCAACCTAACTTGGTCAGATAGTGCACCGGAGGAGATTTACATCTTTCTTTTCCCCAGCCAGAGATTCCAACGGGCTCCAGACTCTTCTAACCCGTTCTCCCGACAACTACCATTTACTCTCCAGCAGGATTTACGCGCAAAATCCCCGGTAGAGTACCTCCCAGACTCTCCCCAGCAGGGTTGTCAACAATATCTAGCCTCGAGACTTGGTCGATAGGCACGGAGGAATCAAAGTTTTCTTCTTCTCGTGATCTCCATCCGCTCCGCCCCCGCATGTAAGTCAAGTCGAAATCTCCAAATGTAACATTCGCATCTTCTTCAAGATGGATATGTTTTGAAATACCACAACATCTATCATTCATACATTGCTCATAAAATTCATAATTTGTGCATATGTCATTCATACGCATCGTCATGCCTCATACTTTGCATAAGACTAACAATATTCTATCAAAGTTTCTCTTGTTTTCTCCAAAATAGGTGAAAGTCACTTCTGACGCAAACAGGTCCAGGATTAAGACCCGAATCCAGACGGGAAAACTATCTGAAAGACCGCTCTAGTTGTCATCCGACAACTGGTCCAGGATTAAGACCCGAATCCAGACGGGAAAACTATCTGAACGACCGCCCTCGTTGTCCTCCGACAACGGATCCAAGATTAATACCTGAAGCCAGACGGGAAACCTTATCCGAACGATCACAAGTTATCCTCCGATAACAGGCAGTGGACCAATACCCGATGCACAACAGGGAAGATATCCACATTTTGCAAACTACTACCCCCCTCAGAGTAGTCAGCACGAAGAACTATTCTGACTCATTCTTATTATCAACAGCAACTACAGAGTCTGGTGTACGACTCAGTTGCCTTGGATGGCATCTTAAGCCCATCTCCGACTACTTGTCAACATTTCCCCACTTTCAGAATGCTGCATATTTGGTTAAAAAACCAATACAAACCAATATCTTCATTCAAGGATGAGTACGAAGTCTAACATACGACTCCCTCCGGATGGCATCTTAAGCCCATCTCCATGCTCCTTCCACTATCAAGAACAACTATAGAGCCTAGCGTACGGCTCACTCCCCAACATCGATCTTTCCAGATGGCATCTTAAGCCCATCCCCATCAATTTTCCTATTCAGACGACATTCTCGAGTCTAGCATACGACTCATTCCCTAGCGAAGTCACTACCTTCTCCAAATGGCATCTGTAAACCCATTCCCGTGTCACCAGCGAGTGCAAATTTTCAGGTGTACTCGAGTGTTCAATCATCTTCTACCTCCAGGTCACGAAACGCACGCATGCCAATCTAACCCTTCCAGTACAAGAAGATTGAACAGGGGCAGCTGTCATACCCCAAAATTTGCCCTTCATCTTCTCAAGACATTCCATGTATCCATACTCAAGGGTTCCTCAAGGGTTGATCAGTCAAACCCTCTCCTAGACAATCAACCCAAACTAGGGTTTGGTGATTCTCAGATCAAAATGGATTTCCAACATCTCCAATGTTCATCATGCCTCCTCATATGCTTCAAAGGTTCTTCATGCCAAATTTCAAGCTTCACAAATCAAATTTCCTCAGACAGTTGCTCAGATGGTTGAAAATCAGTTGTATTGGACAAAAAGTCAACTGTGGTCAACATACAGTCAAACTTCATGATTTTTGGTCAACATCCTCATTTTGAAGTTACATTCATCATTTGATCAAGGGTTGATCATGATTCATCAAGAAAACTCAAGATTTGCTCAAAAGTCAAACTTTCTAAATTAGGGTTTCTTTGAGAAAAGTCAACCAAACTTTGACTGATCATAACTTCTTCATACTTTCTCAGAAATTTTTCCACCACCTCTTGTTTTGAAGGAAATTCCATTCCCTACAACTTCATGTCTCACAAGAACATTCAAAAAATGCTCCATTTGAGAGGTATGGATCAAAACATTACAGGTCCTTTTCAAAGGTCAACAAAAAGTCAACATTTTGTTTTGAAGATATATTGAGCATAGAAACTCCAATTGAGATGAGACCAAAAAGGTTGGTTAGAGGACTCTTAGAGCTTTCCAAAAATTCCAAGAACACTCAAAAATGTGGAGAATTGAGCAAGATACACTATTCAGAAGTTGGGCAATTTTGGACAATTGCACAAAAGGATATTTTGGTCAAAATGCAAAATTTTCCAAATGGGCCTATAATCTTTTGATCCAAACTTGTTCATGACATTATTTGTGACTCATAAATGCTTGGCCATGGCAATTTTCTATTTTATTAATTTATTTTTGAATTTTAAACCATTTAATTCAAAATTAAATTGTATAAAATATGAAAATAAGATTTTTTTTCAAGATGATTGGATTTTGATCAAACTTGAGGTCCAAGGAAGCCCAAAATTCATACCAAATTCGTGCATGATCATACATTTAAGAGAAAATCAAATTTCTTTCAAAATTTGATTTTATTTGAAAATCATTGAATGCATTCCAAATCAAATCTTTTTGCCTTGTTTTTCCTCTCTCAAATCCCTCTATAAATAGCCAGCAAGTTCACAAGACAAAGGGACGAAACCCTAGCCCTTACAACAACCCTTATTTTGCCAAAATTTCTCAAGAACTCAAAATTCAATTTTATTTTCCCACATTCAGCCTCAAGAACCACTCCATTGTCTTCAGGAGGTAAGTTTGAGTAAGTACACACCCTTGCCAATGGTTAAAACAAGCTGAATCGATGCATATACATTCTTTCATATTCAAAACTTTTTTGATTTTGCACTTTTATTATCTGCTCGTTTCAATCGATTCTAATGCTTTTATTGTGTTCATGAGACTCCATATACACGATCTGGGCAATCGCTAGCAAGGTTGAACGTCCAAATCTCACGATGCCATGTTTAGGGTTTTTGAACTGTTGAGTTTCGAACTGATAGTTAGAGGCACTTTCAGAAAAAACTGAGACCACCATTAGATTGTAATTCCGATTTAGGGGTAGCCTTAAGCCCACCTTCAATCCATTTTTGTGTTCAAAGATCGTGCTTCCCGGAGAAGATGACCGGAGCCCTAGCTCCGGCGCTGACTCAGGCGAAGACCGGCGAGGAGATGGCGTGGCATAATAATGCGTTTTGATTCGTCTGTTCGTAAGTTATCGGGTCCACGCGTGCTGACTCGTTTTCAAACACATCCAGGACGCGTCATCATTCAAATTCAAATGTTTCCAGCTTTTCAAACACCAAGTGTCAAGTGGCGTAGTGGTAAAGGCGCTGGTTTGGAAAGATACTCTTCCAGGTCCTCAGTTCGAACCATGCCTGGACCAGATTTGTTTTTCTTTTACAAACTTTTATATTTTCTTACTATTTTCCATATTTTCATATTTTTTAATATTTTGCATTCATTTTAATTTATTTCAATAATTTTTATCATGCATTTTAAAATACCAAAAAATATTTTTCTTTTTGCATTATTTTCAGAAAATGTTTATTTAATTTATAAAATTAAAAAATATTGTTTTGCATGCATATTTAATTTAATTGCTAATTTATCATTTAAATCACTTTTAATTAGTTTTTAATTATTAAATCATCTCTAAAAAATCCCAAAAAATTATTTTAGCATATTAATGTTATTTCCAGCATGAAATATTTTTCTCATCTAAAATTTGCATTTTTACTAACATTTTCTCTTATTCGATTTCATCGTATTCTCCGATTTTTCTCAACTTTTCAAGTTATCACGCTTGCATTTATCTTTTTACTATTTTCCTTTTTTCCAATAATGTAATTGCTCATGGGATGTAATAGTTTAATTATGGCTTTTATTTTCCGCACGGTTAAATTATGTATCTGCCCCAAAGCCATGTAATAGCGTAGGATTTATCTTCCCGCATCTTTACACTTCCGCATTTTAATTTCCGCACTTATAAACTGTTAGTAATTAGGCGTGTATGGCAAGATAAAAATGAAAATAGATCATTTCTAATTCCAAGATAATATATCTGAATTTGACACACTCTTTTCACATATGCACCCCTTAGGGTAATTCTCTCTCGTTGCCTTACGAATTCAAATGGTCATGTCCTTCGAATGTAGAGGTATCCTAGCACCGTTGCCTTCAAAACAAATCATCATAGTCCCTTCGATACAAAGATCATAGACCCATGATGTCGCCTACGAATACATGATCTTGACCCTCGATTGTCACCTACGAAAAATGATGATAGTCCCTTCGAATGTGCTAGGATACTTCCTACAAGTTGCTTTCTATGACCATCCGATGTCCCTTCGAATGTCCCGCTTACATCCAACGGATAGGGTTACCTACCAACTAATGGTATGGATAGCGCTATTCTAAAGGAAAGTAAAATAACACGAAAACGACCAATTCTGAGTAGGTAATAAGACTTTTAGTTGCTTGCTCTATCAAAATACTTTTCACACAACCCACTTTGTCAAAGTTCAAACTCTTTTCAAAATGAAACATTTCCGAACACTTTGTATACATTCCTACATGAATCATTACAAAGTCAAAGCAAAATGCCTTTTCAAAACATTTTTGTCAAACACACAGAAAGCACAATTTTTAAAGTGATCTAAGAGCAACTAAGAGCCCGTAGATAACTACGGATGGAAAGGGGTGCTAATACCTTCCCTTTTCATAACCTTCTCCCTTACTCAGAATCTAACGAAGGTCTTTTCCTGTTCTTTTCACCTTCCCTTAATTGGATAAAAGAAAAGTCGGTGGCGACTCTTGCTATCCGCACATTTGCGATACAAAATCCTACAAAGTCAGTTCACCGTGTTACAGCTTGTACACCCACGTGTACATTCTATTTGTCTGCTTTTTCAATCTAACTCCGTTCTTGCAAGTACACTTGATCAGAATGTGTATACACATGTTCCTTGGCTTGTGCGCACACACGTACATTCTATTATCTACTTGTGTGGTTTTTCTTGCAGGTACACTTGATCGGAATGTGTATACACATGTTCCTTAGCTTGTGGGCTATGAATACATTCTATTGTCTGTTTCTTGGGATCTCTCCTCCCTTGCAGGTGTTATTACTTCGGATGCGTGTGAACGCGTATTCCGCTTATTTTTGATACCTTGAGCGTTTCTCACCGGTTTACTCTTATTGCGTGGCTGTAGTACTTGAAGTTTTTCGGAGTATTCTTTAGCTCGCAGTGCTCTTCGGATTTGACATCCATTTGGAGTTTCTACACTATTTTATTGCATTCTCTTATAGCTTTCCTAGATATCATGAGAAGTAGGGCTTTACGGCTTTTCCATTGCCATGAGAAGTAGGAATAGAGATGCATGATAGGGATTCCGTAGTTGGAGCATGTTCAGGAAACCCTCTGGTTTATTTAAAGATCTGTTTAGGGCGCTTCTGTGTGCTACTTGTGTTTGGTTATGTTTAAAGTCCTCATCCGTGCATATGGAGGCCATTCTCAATAAGTGTTTACATTTTGTGCTTCCATAGGTCAGAGTGGTTAGGAAACCCGACGTGGAACTACCAAGCAAAGTCCCTCTTTTTACATTTCCTACTATCGTGTCATAATGATATGATGGGCAAGCGAAAGGGGTCTGCAATCGACTCCCGCACAGTTCTAGTCTGTATCAGCCTGCACACGCGAATCATGTTGCTTCCTTTATCGAGTCAATAATAAAAGTGGCAAGAGTCCCCTATTCTGACTCTCCACACTTTCCTGGGGTTCGCATTTACTGCTGAACTCACATCATTTTCTCTTCACACTTGTCAATTCATGTCATACGGTGATACCACTCAGAGGAATCAGAATGTGTTGGTTCCTGGTTGATTTCGGCCCTCGGCTTGCTGTTGTAGGCTATGGGACATCCTCATTTTCTTGCGCTTCATTGACATTTGTTTGTGCATTGCATTGTTTGTGTGCTTTTGCCAAAGCACTTGATTTCTTCATCCCCTTGCATCCCTTGGTTTTACAACCAAGACGGATATAAGATAACTTTCCCTTAGGATCGCTCGGTTAGGATAGCTCTAGAGCCTAGACGTTAGGATTTACATCCTTGACATGTTAACAAAGGTAGAGATTCCCTTACATCCTCAACCATAGGTCCACTCTTTGCATGACAACATTAGGGTTAGTACTAGTTAGTCTCCCTTTTGCTTTGCTTCTCTTGTTTTGCATCCTTGCATGTAATAAAACTAAAACTTGCTTTCTTTTCTTTTGAAAACAAAAACACTTAATAATGGTTTGAACTCCTTTCACAAAGGTAAAAGCAACCAGCCAAGACAAACTCTTTTTTCGCCTACGGGCGCATTTTCTTTTGTGTTTAAAACCTTTTCATAAGTAAGAAACACAAAACCCACCAAAACAAGTGAGCTGAACTATAGTGCTCTGACTTTCCCATTGCACGAGGGAATACGTAGGCATCTTGTCACGGGGCTCGATCGAGCACAACTTGTAAAAACTTCCTTCTTTTCCCCGTGGTTTCTTTATTTTCCTTTTCGTTTGCATGCATTATAGCGATTAAGTATAGATAGATATAACACACCCCTTAGATAGAAAATAGAAGTGGATACCGTAGAGTACTATGGGCGTGTGGGGTGTTAATCTATTCCCCTCGCGTAACAAACTCCCTTACCTAGATCTCTCGGTCGTGAGACCGTGGTTTCTTCCCCTCAGGTTTACTCGATGTTTTCCTTTCTCCTCCGCGAGATCAAAAATGTTCGATGGCGACTCTATTGATACACCCTATCAGTCGGAAGTTTAGTCGGGTGGTTTCAGTTGGAGACTCCACTAGGGATAGTTGACCTATTGTTGGTCCATCCAGGAGATGATCCTAACTTTTATTTTCATGTGTATTGGGTGTTTATCTATTTACTCTCTTTATTGCATGATCCTTTGTATGTTTGCATTGCATTCTATGTGGCATATTTGTTGCTTTCAAACATTGGCTGGACCGTTGTGGTAAGCTCTATTTCTTTGGTAGGTGGGAGTTACAAGAGGTAAAAGTCCCCATATCCCGGCCGAGAGACATATAGGACACTTAGGACTAGAGTGGAACATGTCAGATATCGGATGTAGATCTTGTAGTCTGGAATTTCGTCCATGCTTCAGGGAAGGTTCAATCAGGGTGCTATCATCATCACGTAGGTGTTATGATGGTAGTTTCCCTAGGCGAACCTGATCCTGGAGTTACTTTGACCTTACCCGAGCCTTAATTTCACCCGTGAGTGGGGTGAGATCATGATTATTACAGGTACCACTGGTGACTGTTGGTGACTTGATACTGATGGTGACTTGGTATTTTTTGTTGGTGGCTATGGTTCCAGTTGATGGTATTTTCTAGCCGTTACTCTGTCTGTGATCTCTGTTTTCTTCGACTAAGAGCAGAAACATCATAGTAGTTTGACCAGTGTTCATGGAAGTAGTAAAACCATGATCAATGCATAATGTACCTGCATCATAGTATGTTTATTTTCTTAAAAGAAATGTCAGAAAAAATATGTTATTTATCTAACCTTGCATGCATATCATTTCCAGGACTTCTTGTGGTTTATTATCAACATCAGGATGGATACCAACAATCAGACCAACATCGAAGTTCTAAAGAAGTCTTCCGTTTATAATTTATGCTCATTTGACATCTCTGAAGTGAGAGCCAGAGGCACTCTTGTGAAAGATCTAATTGAGAGAGATTTCAAAAAGGATCATGGGAACATATTACCGTTATTGATGGAAGATTATGAGTTCTTCGCCGTGCAGTCTCTACTCCAATTCTATGATAGTGAGCTCAGGTGTTTTACCTTTCAAGAATATCAGTTAGCACCTACTTTTGAGGAATATCCTTTCCTTTGGGTATCAATATCACAAGCGGTTTTCCTTTGTCAAAGTGTCGATACTCCTCGATTTCAAGCAATCGCTAAGGCCCTTGGTTTGTGTGTTAGTGAAGTAAGGATAATTGATTCCAAAGATCGCACTTATGGACTTTGGGTTTTCTCTTATTCAAAGCTGATGAATTTGCCAAGGTTGGTTGTTGGGAAAGCTTCAATACTATCTTAGCTGCCATGATCAATGGTACGGTGATTTTTCCTGCTGTTGAGAAATTTGTGTATTTTGCCGCTATTTCCATATTCATGAATGACAATCCAGTTCCTGCTATTTTGGGTGACACATATTATGCTATTCATTCCCGTCATGGAAAAAGGGACATGTTACTTGTTGTATGCCTTTTCTGTACCGTTGGTTCAGTATACATTTGCCGATGCGGGGTGCATTCATTGATTGTGCCAAAACCATGAAGTGGTCCAGCCGGATCATTGCACTCACCTCATACGATATAGTTTGAAACACCATATCGAGCGGATCTGATATCGTTGTTAGTTGTGCGAGTTTCCAAACATGTCATTGATGGGAACTAAGGGTTGTATTAGTTACAATCCTGCATTGGCTCGCCGTCAATTAGGATATCCTTTGAATGAAGCACCCATTGTTCGATAGTTGACGGAAAGCATCTTCTTTGGAAATGGCGAGAATTTGATTATGCTGAATCAGATTGTTGTTGCATGGAGCTCAATTTACAGAAGGGGCATGATTTTCTTTGGCCAAAAGGGAAACTACGTACTTGATTCTCATACAAGCTGGTTAAAGGATCGAGTCTCCAAGATTTTGCTACCATACAAAAGGGAAGCACCATTGTACCCTCAACCTGATTCCATGGTTGAAAGTCTTGCACCAGGTTTCGCTCCTTCCTCTTCTTCATCATCTATTTCTCCGCCAGGATTCGTGCGAACTAAGGTTTACAAACAACTCCAATTGGAGAATTCAGCTTTGGAGGCACAACTACAAGCTCAAGCCATAAATCTAGCATTTTCTCTCAAAGATAAGAAGAGATTATTCGTCGAGATCGAGCAGAAAGACCAATTTCTAAGTGCATATGGCTTACTTGAAGAAACCAAGAGAGTCAAAGGTGGTAGCTCCTCTTCTTCCGATCAGTTGACCAAAGAGCTTGATAGGATACAAGAGAATCTGAAGAATGTGCAAATAGCCAATGGGAAATTTAAAGCCAAGAATAGTGAAGAAATTTGAATCTTGAAGAAGCAACTCCGCAAGGAAGAGTTCGATGCTAAAGAGTTTCTACGACAAAAGAAAGACTTGAAGCTGGAGTCCAAGGTCGACAAAGGCAGATTGCTATCCTTTCCAAAGAAGTTGAAGAGGTGAAGACTCAGTTGCATACATCCAGAGATGAGGGATATGCGGTACACGCTATGCTCAGGGGACAGGATATTCACGTGTCAAAGCTGATGGCTGAGATTCAGGAGCTTAAAGCGCGAGTAGTCTCTTATGAAGATGATGCGAGCATTATTTGATGTTATTTATACTTGTTTTTCTATGAATCACCTCCAGGATTATTGAATCGGATTCGCTTGACATTGTGGTTGTATTAATACCTTCGTAGCGTATGAACCTTTCATATGAAACGCACTCGTTGAATCCTTTCATGCACATTCCTTACTCATGAGCAATGAACAACGATATAGAACAACTCGCTTGGCGGTAGCGATGAAGGTGCAGATGGAGCTGCAGATGACCCAGTTCATAGAAGTAATCACTAACATGAACCAGGGACAACAAGAGTTAAGGGCCTTAGTTGAAAGATCTCGCCGTAAGACGATCGTCGCAATCCTTTTGATGATGCCTCTGTTGGGCAGCCACGTGTTGAGCACGAGGTACAAAATGTTGATTTGGGAGTTAATGACCACCTTCGTGGTCAGGGTCTACATCTCAATGGTCGGTTTCCACCTCTACCTCCTACTCCACCACATGGGCCTTATTTCTATAACGATGGGATGGGCATCGATCGTTGGTCGCCCTCATTCCTGTGGTCCAAATTTTGACCAGAACAATGAAGCTTATTATATGAATGGCAGTGAAATTGATTTCCCAGCTGATGTATTTGACAAGTACAACGGGGCGACATGTCAAAAAACTCACATTACTGCTTATTTTCTGCAAGATGGCGGTGTACATTGAAGATGAAAGGCTTCTTATGCACTTCTTTCAGGAGAGTTTGGCTGGAGCTTCTCTAGAATGGTACATGCATCTTGAGAGAAATCATGTCAAGTAATGGCACAATTTGGTGGATGCTTTTGTCCAACAATACCAGTTCAACATTGACATGGCTCTAAATCGTACGCAGTTGTTGAGTTTATCTGAAAAGTTGGGTCAGACGTTCAAGGAATATGCTCAAAAATGGAGAAAACTTGCTGCTAGAGTTCAACCACCCATGATGGAGCGGGAAATGATTGATATGTTTACCAACACTCTGTCTAGATATTTCTTTGTTGCTTGTAGCACTTCTGCTAGTTTTGCTGAGATGGTTCGTTACGGTGAGCGAATTGAGAATAGGTTGAAGTCTGGAAAGATCCAGTATACCAAAGGGAGAAGTTCCTCTGGTGCGAAGAAAGCTTACAACAATCATCCTAAGAAAGAGAAGGGAGAAGACAGTTCTGTATATGGAGGCAGGGGAAAAGCCCAAGTCAATGTTGTGACTATCTCTGCTCCTCAATCACAGGCTCAACATGCACCTCGCCAACAAAACCAAAGGCAGCAAGAAAATCGCGCCCCTAGAAGGTTTGATGTCTGATCGGTCACCATTTCTAGTAAGTTTCTGTGTTCTATTCGGCATAAATTCATCAATCTGGTAACATCTGTGGTCGTTTTTAGTTTCTTTGAAGGAAGTTAATGTGTTCTGGTTATTTTAGTCTTGTTGTTCGTTTTTGAGTTTAAGTGTCTTTAAAAGTATTTGTTTTATGCTTTTGTTGGGTAGTCTTAGTGTTTCAGGTTAATGCATGCGATAGAAGGAACTTATGGAAGGACGTTGAGCACCTCGGAAGGTTGAGAGTTGAAGATTTTGAAGATTTCAGAGGTCAACACGGGCGCCCGTGTCCATCAACACGGCCCGTGTTGAAAGGCAAGTGGAAAGCGCAAAAACTACCCAAAACAGTGGATCAACACGGGCAACCGTGTTCATCAACACGGCCGGTGTTGAAATGCAAGTGGAAAGTGCAAAAAACTATACAAATAGTGGATCAACACGGGCACCCGTGTTCATCAACACGGCCCGTGTTGAATGGTCTGGAGCATGGCTTTTTGATTTAGAGATCAACATGGGCACCCGTGTTCATCAACACGGCCCGTGTTGATGATAACGTGTGGATACTTGATTTTTCTTATTTTTGGAGCTCGTTGTTGTCATTAAGGGTACTTCTGACTTTTGCCTAAAAGATATCAGAGAAGAGACTATTAGAAGGAATTGGAGGTTAGGAAAACCTACTTTGGAAATCACGAAAGAACTATCTAGAAAAGAACCAAGCTACAGAGAGTAATTCAGAGACGGCGAGATTCAAGGGCAGCCACCATTGAAGATCAAAGTCACCATTATTCTTTGTAATGTTTAACTCTTATTTGATGTTTTCTCTTAATACTATGAGAGGCTAAACCTCCCAAGGCTAGGGGGTGGTCCTGATTTGATCACTGTATGAATTCGGATTCTTGAATTTCTTAATGGATGTTTTTATGTTTCAATTTAATTGTGTAGCGTTCTCATGATCATGTATCGGACAAATACATGTAGACCTATGACTAGCAATTGGCAGGACTGTGATTGTTAGGGTTTCTACACAATTAGGTTATTAGGAGTCTAACCTAGGACTAGGAACTCTCTTTTAATCACTTAAATTCTCGATATTTTCATGGCTAAAACCAAGGTTTGTTTGAATGGACATTTGAATAAAGTTTAGGGTTTTAATAGTTGTCTTCGTTAAGGACTTAAGGAAGAACAATCTAGAGATAGGTAATTGATAGTTTTCATATGCAATGAGGAAATCTGACTTCGGATCATAGTTTTGTTAAATCAACCACTCACCCTAGCTTCATTCGCATTATTGTCCATCAGTCATTACTTGTTACAAGCATAATTGAAAGTGTTAAAATCAACCCAACCATTGTTTTTGTTCAATTAAATTAAGAGCACGAATAGGTAGTTACTACGCAGTCCTCGAGATCGATACTTGGGGAAACTCATTTTAACTACATCGGTGAAAATAGTACACTTGCTATTTTTCCGATCAAGTTTTTGGCGCCGTTGCCGGGGACTGCCAAAATACTGATTTACTCTTAGTTTGATTGAAATTTTATTGCTCTGCAATTAAAATTTTTCTATTCATTTGTTTATTTATTTTATATTACATTGTATTAGAACTAACTTTGTGTATAATATTTTATGCGAGGTCAGGCCTCAGCAGAATATCTTTTTCACGCAGAAATAGAAAGAACCCTTCGCGCTCGGCGAAGAGGAGCAAAGCAAGCAAGACTGGCCGAGGAAGAAGATAGGAATTCGACACACTCCGACTCAGAGCCAGAAGACTTGGCAATGAATCCACCTCAAGAGAGATTGCTAGGGGATTATGGAGGGACAAATGCACCAGGGGGAAGATTGACCATTGTCAACCAACCCGTTAATGTTCCTAATTTTCAGCTCCATCCGAGCACCATCACTCAGTTGGAGAAGAGATCTTTTTTTGGAAGGGTAAATGAGGATGCTAACAAGCATTTACAACGATTCCTGACAATGAGCACTACTCTCAAAATAGATGGACATACTAAAGAACAGAAAAAGCTGCGAATGTTTCCGTTCACTTTGGCTGATGAAGTAGAGGAGTGGTTTTATTCCCTTCCCGCAGGCAGCATTACATCTTGGGAAGAGATGGAAACCACTTTTCTAAATGAATATTTTCCAGCATCGGTGTTTATGAGAAAGAGATATGAAATCCTCAATTTCAAGCAGAAGGAGGGTGAATCATTGGGAGACTCTTTCAAGAGGTTTAAGAGACTTTTGGTTGCTTGCCCTACTCATAACCTAGATCAAACCGAGCAGATGCAGATGTTTGTGAATGGTCTGAGAATCAAAACGAAGCAACTCATTGACACAGCTACTGGTGGCTCATCTAACTTCTCAACAGCCACCGGCATCAGGAAGATTATTGAAGCGATAGCCTGCAAATGAGCATCTGGAGTTATACGACAGGGTTGCAAGCAAGCCAGATGGAGTTATAGATTTGAAGTTGGAAGCCAATAAGCAGTTAAAAATTGAAGAAATAATAGCTGCCGAAGTTGAAAAGAAGTTGAAAGCCATGAATATTACTACACAGCAGGTGGCTCAAGTCCAACAAGGTCAAAGTGCTATATGTGATATTTGTGGCGGACCTCATTTGACAGCACACTGTCTTGCAACAGCTCAGCAGATAGAGGAAATCAAGTTCCTCAAACAGAATAATCCTTATTCCAACACTTAAAATCCAGGTTGGAAGAACCATCCAAACATTGGATGGAGGGATCAAAAAGCAAACACTCAACAACAAGGTCAGGGTCAATACCAAAACCAGTATCAACAACAACAACAAACTCCTAAGAAAGCAGATTGGGAGTTAGCTATTGAAAAAATGGCAGCTCATAATATTCAATTTCAGGAGGAAACAAGAAACAATCACAAGAACACCTCAGCGTCAATCAAAAATCTTGAGGTTCGGATGGGGCAAATAGCTCAACAATTGGCGAATGTGCAAGCACCGGGCTCTTTGCCGAGTTCAACCGTACCAAATCCAAGAGATAATCAGGGGATGAAAGCTGTGGTGACAAGAAGTGGAAAAACTGTGGGAGATGTTGAGAACAAAGAGATTGAAGAGGAGAGCTTGCTTGAAGTAGATCTGGAAATCAGGGAGGATCAAAAAGAGACTGAGAAAAAAATAAGAAGACCTGTGGGAGAAAAAAGAAAAGCCTAAAGAAGAGAAACCTAAAGTTGTCCTCCCATACCCTGCAAGAACTAAGAAGAAAGATCTGAATGAGAAGAACTTCGAGAAATTTTTGGAGTTATTCAAGAAGCTTGAGATTAACATTCCATTTTCTGAAGCTTTAGAGCAGATGCCAATTTATGCAAAGTTCATGAAGGACATCATTTCAAAAAAACGCTCATTGGAGACTGAACCGGTTATACTAACTGAAAGGTGTAGTGCTATTTTGCAGGGTCTGAAGGTTCCACTAAAGAAGAAAGACAAAGGGGCAGTAACTATCCCCTGTGCTATAGGGGATAGGACATTCAAAAAGGCACTGATTGACCTTGGCGCTGGTGTAAGTCTTATGCCTCTCTCAATTTATAACAAGCTTGGCATTGGTGAAGTCAAAGATACAAGGATGACATTACAGTTTGCTGACAATTCGATGAAAAGACCACATGGAATAGCAACGGATGTTCTTATGAAGATAGACAAGTTTGTGTTTCCGGTTGATTTTGTGGTTTTGGATATGCCGGAAGACGAAGAAATTCCAATAATATTGGGAAGACCTTTTCTTGAAACAGGGAGAGTAATGATAGACATGGAAGAAGGAACTATGACCCCTCAAGGTCTACGACGAAGAGCTAAAAATCAATGTTAGAGAGTCAATAAAGTTCAAAGAAGATATTGGCACAAGCAAGAATGTTGAAGTTTTGGATACATTATTCATCAAATCGGTGCATAGCCATGTACCTGAATTACCCCTAGAGAGAGTGTTGAGTCTGGCCATTTTTGAAAGAGATGGAGAGATTGATGAAAAGGAGTTAGAGGTTTTAGATATGATGGAAACTCAACTTAAATGGTCGAAACATACACCAAACAGGTGGGAAGATTTAAGGCAACCACAACCTGTAGTAGAGAAAAAGGAAGAAAAGAAAGGGATGGAGTTGAAACAGCTACCTAGAAATTTGAAATATGTTTTTCTTGATTCAGAAGAGAAATGTCCGGCAATTATCAACTCTGCCCTAAAAGTTGTGCAGGAGGAAAAACTTATACAGGTACTCAAGAGATACAAAAGTGCTATTGGATGGGCAATCGGAAGACTTGAAAGGTATTAGCCCTACAGTGTGTATGCACAAGATTCTAATGGAAGATGGTCATAAGCCAGTCGTGCAACCTCAAAGGAGACTTAATCCAGCTATGAAGGAAGTTGTGCGTAAGGAAGTCGTGAAGTTGTTGGATGCGGGACTCATTTACCCGATATCTGATAGCTCATGGGTGAGTCTGGTTCATGTTGTACCAAAAAAGGGAGGAACAACGATTATGATGAACGAGAAGAACGAGTTAATTCCAACCAAAACAGTCACCGGATGGAGAGTGTGCATTGATTACAGAAGGTTGAACATTGCTACAAGGAAAGATCACTTTCCTCTTCCTTTCATTGATCAGATGTTAGAAAGATTAGCTGGGCATGATTACTATTGCTTTTTAGATGGGTATTCCGGATACAACCAAATTGCAGTAGCCCCTGAAGATCAGGAGAAGACCGCCTTCACATGTCCTTACGGTATTTTTGCCTACAGACAGATGCCATTTGGCTTATGTAACGCCCCGGCTACTTTTCAAAGGTGCATGACGTCTATATTCGCTGATATGCTCGAGAGTAACATGGAAGTATTTATGGATGACTTTTCGGTGTTCGGGCCCTCGTTTGACGAGTGTTTGGAAAATTTGTCTCTGGTCCTAGAAAGATGTCAACAAACCAACCTAATCCTCAACTGGGAAAAATGTCACTTCATGGTGAGAGAGGGAATAGTGTTGGGCCACAAGATTTCACATAGAGGGATTGAAGTGGACAATGCGAAAGTAGAGGTGATAGCACATTTACCCCGTAAATGAGAAGGGTATAAGAAGTTTCTTAGGACATACGGGATTCTACCGCCGGTTAATAAGAGATTTTTCAAAAATCGCAAAGCCATTGACTAGCTTACTGGTGAAAGACAATCCTTTCATGTTTGATAAAAAATATGGGGAAGCCTTTGAAACATTGAAGAATAGGTTGGTGACCGCACCGATAGTTATTTCTCCCGATTAGTTCCTACCTTTCGAGATAATGTGTGATGCGAGTGACATAGCAGTGGGAGCAGTGCTTGGGCAAAGAAGAGAGAAGCTGTTGAATGTTATTTACTATGCAAGTCATGTGTTGAATCCTGCCCAGATGAACTATGCTACCACAGAAAAGGAATTGTCGGTAGTGGTGTATGCCTTTGACAAATTCAGATCCTATTTATTAGGAACAAAGGTAATCGTTTACACTGACCATGCTGCTTTAAAATATTTGTTTTCTAAACAGGAATCAAAACCAAGATTGTTGAGATGGATCTTGTTGCTACAAGAATTTGACTTAGAGATTCGGGATAAAAAAGGGTGTGAAAACACAGTAGCCGATCACCTATCAAGGATGTCGCCAATAATGGAGACGGAAAAGACACACCCCATCCAGGATGAGTTTGTTGACGAACAAATCCTAGCTGTCACGGGAGTGCCATGGTTCGCAGACTACGCAAATTACTTGGTAGGCGGTATCATACCTGAGGATTTTGATTTTAACAAAAAGAAAAAGTTTGTTCATGATTGCAGGTTCTATTTGTGGGACGAGCCATTCATGTATAAGAAAGGGGTGGATGGATTAATCCGCATGTGTGTCCCAGAGGAAGAGTAAAGAGAAGTGTTGAAAGCCTGTCATGATTCAGACTATGGGGGACACTTTAGTGGAGACAAAACAGCTGCAAAAGTCCTCCAATCTGGATTGTATTGGCCGACATTGTTCAAAGACGCCCAAGTAATGGTGAAAGAATGTGATAGATTCTAGAGGACTGGAAATATTTCTAAAAGAAACCAGATGCCACAGAAGGGTATGCTTGAGGTGGAGTTGTTTGACGTGTGGGGAATTGATTTCATGGGACCGTTTCCGCAATTATTCGGAAAAAACTACATCCTAGTCGTTGTGGATTATGTGTCGAAATAGGTAGAAGCTGTAGCACTACCTACGAATGATGCACGAGTAGTGGTGAGTTTTCTCAAGCATAACATCTTCTCGAGGTTTGGAGTGCCTAGGGCACTTATCAGTGATGAAGGGACACACTTCTTAAACAAGCTCATGGAAAACTTGTTGAAAAAATATAATGTGAAACACAAGATTGCGACTCCATATCATCCTCAAACGAGTGGGCAAGTTGAAGTGTCCAATAGACAAATAAAGCAAATCTTGGAAAATACTGTAAGCGCGTCAAGGAAGGATTGGTCAGTAAAGTTGGATGATGCACTGTGGGCATGCAGAACTGCTTTCAAAACACCAATCAGTATGTCTCCTTATCAACTGATTTATGGTAAAGCTTGTCACCTACCTCTTGAACTCGAGCACAAGGCGTTTTGGGCCTCCAAGTTGTTAAATTGTGATATTGCAAAAGCCGGTGAATCCAGAATTCTACAACTTCATGAGTTAGAGGAATTTCGTAATCAGGCTTACGAGAATGCCAAAGTATATAAGGAACAAACAAGAAAATGGCATGATCAGAGAATACAAAAGAAGGAGTTTTGGCAGGGTCAGCAGGTGCTATTGTTCAACTCCAGAGATTGAAGCTATTTCCGGGAAAATTGAAGTCTCGTTGGTCCGGTCCGTTTGTAGTGCATAAAGTATTTCCCATGGGGCGATTGAAATTCAGAATCCCCACAATGGAGATGTTTTCAAAGTGAATGGACAAAGGTTGAAGCCCTATTATATAGGACGAGAACCGGAAATGATTGATCAGGTGCGTCTCACTGGATGAGGGGCTCAGCCGTCGAGCCATGCGACGTTAAACGAAGCGCTTCATGGGAGGCAACCCACGGATTTTCCCTCTAACGCATTTTATTTTTTTTTGTTTTGTTTTCTTTGTTGTTATTAGGGAAAGAGAGATTGGATAAGTTGGAGTACATAGGATCTGATGCGGAAAAAAAAACAATCGAACAAGTGCACCCGAAAATAGCATGGAAATTTCAAGTTTTGACGGAAACAGAGCATCCACACGGGTGCCCGTGTTCATCAACACGGCCCGTGTGGTTTTCGTAGTGGATCATGATATTTTGGGAGAAACAGAGCATCAACACAAGTGCCCGTGTTCAGCAATACGGCCCGTGTGGTTTTCCCTGTAGCACAAAACTGATGGAGCGTCACAGAACATCAACACTGGTGCCCGTCTTCTGGATCACGGCCCGTGTTGTTGTGCACGGGTTTGAAATTTAAATTTGTTTTTTTTAATTTCTGTGGACCCCACTTGATTTATAACTTTCATCCACCACTTTTCTCTCACTTTTATTGTTTTCTAATTTCCTCAACCTTCTTCCTCCATTAGAACCCTAGCCTCCATAAGAACTCAAGAACAAAAAGCTTCATTCTCCCCATCATAAACTGCTCTAAATAATTTTTCCTCTGCACTAAAGTGACCCCAATTGTCATCCTCTACTCAGTCACGGTTCTGGTTTTTCATAATTGTGTGTTATTATTTTTTCGAAATTTCTCTCTTGTAGGTTTCAAGCATGCCTCCCAAAAGAGCCACGAGAGGAAAGGAAGTTGCTGAATCTTCCAGACCACACCAGTGAGCATGCCGCATTCCTAATGCACACGATCTTGTTTTTGAAAAACTGGAACACCGTAAGCGATACGAAGCACTCGCTAAGCGTAAGTTACTTCCAACAAGGTACATTTGCAATGAAACTCTGGATAAATTAGGATTGACAGAAGAGATTCATCGCATGTTTGGTAACTTAGGCATGTTAGAATTTATGCAATTTGAAGCACCAACTTTTGAAAAATTACTCTAGAATTTTTGAGCACTGTTGAATTTAAACTGAGACGCAGGTGGAATGGCTCCGAAACGGAGTATTATGGTGACTTGGTATTTCAGCTCTTTGGTGAGGAGCACACCCCCTGTCTTTGCAGGAAGTTGGAGCGGCTCTAAAACTTCCTTCTGCTGGCTATGGCGCGCCCCCAGAAACTTTTGCATCTGCAGAATTCTGGACGGCGATTACTGGTAAAACTGGTTATAACCCGAGCATTGCTAAAGCCTCGGGCATTCACAATCCTTGTTTCAGGTATGCCCAGAAGGGGCTAGCTTTTACACTTTATGGACGCGGCAATAGTACCGGTGTTGCTACCAAGAGAGAACTCTTCTTCTTGTACTGCATGACAGAGAACAGTCGGGTTAATGTCGCTGCCTTTGCAGCTAATCACCTGAAGTAAGTTGGATATGCCAGCACAGGTGACATTTCAGTGGGTGGCATGATCACTCAGATCGCGTATCATCTTAATTATGGTCGGTTATTGATGGAAGAACCGGCTATGGCATGTAAGAAGATTGACATGCAAAATTTGGTCAATCAAGGTATGATTGTGGTGCATCCCAGGTATTATTCGCTTGTTAGTCGTGATCGCCATATTCTTGCATTACCAGCTCCAAATTTTATCAGTATTGCAAATGTTGCTAATTGGCTCTATGCAGCTTCTGCCCCTTCGTTAGGGGATAGTCCTCCTCGTGATCATCAGTTTTTAGGTGACGAGATGGAGGATGACACTCCAGTTCAAGCACGGTTCAGCCCACCACCCCAAAGTTTTACCCGACCAGATGTGGGATCGTCCTCTATGTCTCAAGATCAATGGGGGTGGGTGCAATCTGAAATGGGTGCTCTTCGCACCGAGCAAACAAGACAAGGTGTGGAGCTGTTTCGACAAGGCGTTGTTATGGATGACATGCAGACCATGATGCAACGCCTCATGTTACATTTTCCGCACGACCCTCCACCTCCTCCGTCTCAATGAGTTCTGTGAGTCGCTTCTACTTGGGGTTAAAACATTAAGGTCAATGTTTAATTCAGGTAGGGGAGGCTCACTATTTTAGTTTATATATTTTGTTTTGCATTCCCTTTTCGTTTTTATAGTTTTAATTTTTTTCGTTTTTACTTCATTTTATCTGTCCTTGCTTTGTTCTGTTGTTTTGTTTTGTTGCACGGTCACCATTATGTTACAGATTGATTGATAATTGTTGGATGAAGATGGAACTGACAACGAGTGGTTTAACGACACTACCCTTACTTGATCTCCTAAGGAACCCCGATAGTTGACACAACTTAAGAATTAAAGGTCGGACGCAAGTTAGTGGAACTGGACCGAAATTGTTGGATGGTAGGCCCGAGTCGAAAAAGAAGCCACATGGCACGAGGGGGACTTCAGAGTATGTAAGCTTAACCAACATGGTGAGATTACCAAAGGCCAAATACATAAATATCATCATGAGAGATCGGGCAGGTATGACTTTATCATTCTGATTTTGCGTATGTTCTTTTAGCACAACACATCATGACGACACACACTGAGGCATGTTGTTTGTTTAACCTTGAGCCTTTCTAGCCTACCCGTATTAAATGTTATCCCTCGTGAACCACGTTGAGCGTAGTTTTGATTTTCATGTTTGTTTGTTTTGTCTCCGTTGTAATAAACCCCATGTTAACCTTTCACCACATTTGTCTCACCATTGCTCGGCATGATTGTGATCAATTTCAAGTGTTGCACGAATTTAAGTTTGGGGTAGTAATTCAAAAAAATTAAGGGCAAGTGAGTGAACAAGATTAAAAAAAAAAGATATAAAAAAAAAAGAAAAAAAAAACTAATGGAACATGAAAGTTCTAGAAAAAAATAGAAAAAGGAAAGAAAGAGAACACTTGCCTAAATGTCGGACTCTAGTTAGTACAGTGCTCAAAGAAAACATGAGTAAAGATGAGTCAAAGCGAATGAACCCCAAAATGTACGAATGTAGCATAAGATTGAAGAAAAGTTACATGAATGCCGAGCCAAAAACCTTTGTGATCCAATTTTCTTGTTTATCCCACCGTACCTAAGCCCCGTTACAACCCAAAGACCTCATAAAGTGTGTGAAATATGTATGTGTAGTGCGATTAGAATCTATTCAAAGTTAAGAATGATATTGCATGCTTCAGTCTATGAGTGAAAATACTGTAACCCTGAGAGATTTGGTGAGAGTGTGAAAAGCTTGCAGGTGAAGGAGTCTTCTGATGTGGAAGTGTGGTAGACAGATCGATTCGGGAAGCCAGCCTCTTGATCGAGAAGGTAGAAATTAAATTGCGAAAGACACAAGTTATGTTGTGGAAAGAAGATATTTGTGGGTGACCTCTGTTGGACTCAATCATTACTTGAGGACAAGCAATGAGATAAGTTTGGGGTTGTGATCGGTCACCATTTCTAGTAAGTTTCTGTGTTCTATTCGGCATAAATTCATCAATCTGGTAACATCTGTGGTCGTTTTTAGTTTCTTTGAAGGAAGTTAATGTGTTCTGGTTATTTTAGTCTTGTTGTTCGTTTTTGAGTTTAAGTGTCTTTAAAAGTATTTGTTTTATGCTTTTGTTGGGTAGTCTTAGTGTTTCAGGTTAATGCATGCGATAGAAGGAACTTATGGAAGGACGTTGAGCACCTCGGAAGGTTGAGAGTTGAAGATTTTGAAGATTTCAGAGGTCAACACGGGCGCCCGTGTCCATCAACACGGCCCGTGTTGAAAGGCAAGTGGAAAGCGCAAAAACTACCCAAAACAGTGGATCAACACGGGCAACCGTGTTCATCAACACGGCCGGTGTTGAAATGCAAGTGGAAAGTGCAAAAAACTATACAAATAGTGGATCAACACGGGCACCCGTGTTCATCAACACGGCCCGTGTTGAATGGTCTGGAGCATGGCTTTTTGATTTAGAGATCATCACGGGCACCCGTGTTCATCAACACGGCCCGTGTTGATGATAGCGTATGGATACTTGATTTTTCTTATTTTTGGAGCTCGTTGATGTCATTAAGGGTACTTCCGACTTTTGCCTAAAAGATATCAGAGAAGAGACTATTAGAAGGAATTGGAGGTTACGAAAACCTACTTTGGAAATCACGAAAGAACTATCAGGAAAAGAACCAAGCTACGGAGAGTAATTCAGAGACGACGAGATTCAAGGGCAGCCACCATTGAAGATCAAAGTCATCATTATTCTTTGTAATGTTTAACTCTTATTTGATGTTTTCTCTTAATACTATGAGAGGCTAAACCTCCCAAGGCTAGGGGGTGGTCCTGATTTGATCATTGTATGAATTCGGATTCTTTAATTTCTTAATGCATGT
Organism: Vicia sativa; assembly: GCA_021764765.1. Taxonomy (NCBI): domain Eukaryota; kingdom Viridiplantae; phylum Streptophyta; class Magnoliopsida; order Fabales; family Fabaceae; genus Vicia; species Vicia sativa. The sequence continues at coordinate 40,204,461 of CM038794.1, forward strand.
TTTTATGTTTCAATTTAATTGTGTAGCGTTCTCATGATCATGTATCGGACAAATACATGTAGACCTATGACTAGCAATTGGCAGGACTGTGATTGTTAGGGTTTCTACACAATTAGGTTATTAGGAGTCTAACCTAGGACTAGGAACTCTCTTTTAATCACTTAAATTCTCGATATTTTCATGGCTAAAACCAAGGTTTGTTTGAATGGACATTTGAATAAAGTTTAGGGTTTTAATAGTTGTCTTCATTAAGGACTTAAGGAAGAACAATCTAGAGATAGGTAATTGATAGTTTTCATATGCAATGAGGAAATCTGACTTCGGATCATAGTTTTGTTAAATCAACCACTCACCCTAGCTTCATTCGCATTATTGTCCATCAGTCATTACTTGTTACAAGCATAATTGAAAGTGTTAAAATCAACCCAACCATTGTTTTTGTTCAATTAAATTAAGAGCACGAATAGGTAGTTACTACGCAGTCCTCGAGATCGATACTTGGGGAAACTCATTTTAACTACATCGGCGAAAATAGTACACTTGCTATTTTTCCGATCAATGTCGTTCCGATGAGTTATGCTGATTTTTTTACCCGATTGAATTATCTAAAGGTGGTGGTGTTATACCCCAAAATTTTCCCTCCTATTTCTCAAGACAATCCACATCTCCATACTCAAAAATTTCTCAAGGGTTGACCAGATGAACCCTCTCCTAAGCAATCAACCCACAACTAGGGTTTTGCTTCTCTCAAAACAAAATCAAGTTCTAATACCTCAAGTGGTCATCATACCTCCTCACATGTCTCAAGGGATCACCAAGTCAAGTTTCAAGCCTCATAGCTCAAGTTTGCTCAGTCAATTGCTTAGATGGTTGAAAATCAATTGTATTGGACAAAAAGTCAACTATGATCAACATATAGTAAAACTTCATAATTTTTGGTCAAAATCAATATTTTGAAGTCATATTCATCATATGATCAAGTGTTGACCATGAATCATCAAGAAAACTCAAGATTTGATCAAAAGTCAAAGTTTCCAATTTAGGGTTTTTAAACGAAGAGTTAACAGAACTTTGATCAGACATAACTTTCACATACTTTATCAATTGTTTTTTGAATCGAAGCTCATTTTGAAGGGAATTCAATTCTCTACAACTTCATGTCTCACAAGCTTTGGCCAAATATATTTCATTTGAGAGTTATGGATCAAAATATTAGAGGTCCTTCCAAAAGTCAACAAAAAGTCATCTTTTTGCAAAGAAGTTTACATGAACATGGAAACTTCAATGAAGATGAAACCAAAATTAGTTTTTAAAGGACATCTTGAGATTTCTAAAAATTCCTACAACGCTTAAAAATGTTGAAAATTGAGCAAGATACAAGTTGTGCAAGTTTGACATTTTTAAGGAGGTGCATGAAGAGAAATACTTAGCAAATGCAAATATTTTCCAAATGGGCCTAATTTTTCATGATCCAAACTTAATATTGACATTATCCATGGCCTGAAAACTCAAGTGCACGACCATCTTGTATTTATTTAATTTATTTTTGAATTTAATGATTTAAATTCAATTTTAATTAAATAAAATGCAAAGGTAAGAGTTAAGATGAGTTGGGCTAGATTTCTACTTGTCTTGAGGTCCAAGATAACCCATGCTAACCGAAAATTTAGTGCACCATGCATTAATATAAGGTTCAGCCAAATATGGAAGAATTTGATAAAATATTTCAATCAAATATTTTGCATTCCAGTTGATATTTTTTCATTCAAGTCTTGAACTAACCTCTGGCCCTATATATACATAGCACATTCAGACATCAAAGAGGATGAGTTTGGCAGCCAGAAAACTAGGGTTCTTGTTCAAATTCTCAAGAGAAAGTTGCACCATCGAAATCGTAGTTCCAACCATCCTAAAGCAATTCCAAGCAGTCCATCATGCTCCTGAGGTAACCTAGGGTAAGTATGGATCAAAATCCATGACCAAAACATCATGAATTGCATGCATCATGAAGTTCCGATTACATGTTTTTTTTCTTAAATTCGTATTTATATTTTTATGATGTTTTGATCTAAAATAACCATGTTAATCGTTTCCTGAGGTTTATTAGAGCAGGTCTGGGCCATCGTTACAAGCTTTTTATGGCCAAATCGTGGTTTGCCATAGTTAGGGCATAGAACTGTTAAGCTTCGTAGCATCCTAATTATTCAATCTGGACTATTTGTTTTCATTTTTTGATGGATTATTGCAGGTTTTAAAAATCCCTTCATTGGAGAAGAAGGTGGAAACCACCATCCACGGTGGTCAAGGGTTTTCAGAGGGAAACTCTGACTCTCGCGTGGCAAAACCTTGCCTTCTGATTGGTCCATTCAAACCCCCTGGGGTTCACGAGTATTTTAATATGATCCTTTGATAATATGATCCTCTGATGCTATGATTCTCTGATAAACTTGATACTATAACCTATTTATTGTTTTTCAGTAGATGTTCTGGCTCAGGTGTTAGAATGAAATGCTACACCGTGTTGAGTAGAACATGAACTTAGAAGTTCTGGGAAAGAACTTCTGGAACACAACCTCTGACAGAAGCATATAAGTATAACTTCTGATAGAAGTAACTTCTGATAGAAGTAACTTCTTATGAAAGTATCTTCTGTTAGAAGCATGCAAGCGCAACTTCTAACAAAAGTAACTTCTGATAGAAGCCTGCAAGCGTAACTTCTGGGGCTCGATCCCTACTGACCCTTTTTCTCATTTTTTCCTGACTTTTCTTATTTTTCCTATTTTCCTTAATTTAACTTAATTTTGTTTTCAAAATTAAATAAAACCTTTTCAAAAATGACAAAAAAATAATTTCTTTTCTAGTAATTAGGGTTACGAACCTTAAACTTTTTTTACTAATTTCCAAAGCATTTTCACTAACATATTTCCTATTATTATGATTATTTATTTGCTATTATGCATTTACAATTCTAGAAAAGATGTATAGGTCACACAGTTTTTACTCTGTAGTAGCGTAGATTTACATTTCTGCCTTTACTTTCCGTGCTCCTATTATGTATCTGCCTCAAAGCCATGTAATAGCGTAGGATTTACATTTACCCACTTTACGTTCCGCACTTTACTTTCTGCACATATTAACTGCTAGTTAATTAGGGTTTACATGATAAAGACTAAAATCAACCCTAGATCACTTCTAATCTCAAGATAAATATCTGAAGTAACACACTCTTCACACTTGCACACCCCATAGGGTATCCTTTTTTGTTGCCTTTACGAATAACATGGTCAGGTCCCTCGAATGTAGGGATACCATTAGAAAGGACGCCTACGAATAATATCATCATAGTCCCTTCGATACAAAGATCATAGTCCCTCGATGACCCTCGATGTTGCCTACGAATACATGATCTCGCCCCTCGATTGTTGCATATGAAAAGTGATGATCGTCCCTACGAATTGCTAAAGGTATCCTTACATGTAGCCTTCTATGACCATACGATGACCCTTTGATTATCCCTTCACATCCAAACGAATAAAGTTACCTGCTAACTAATGGTATGGATAGCCTTATTCTAAAGGAGAAGGAAAAATAACATGGAAACGACCATTCTGAGTAGGTAATAAGACTTTGTTGCTTGCTCCAATCAAAAATATTTTCACACCTCACACTTTTCAAAAACTTTTCAAACACTTTGTATACATTCCAGCGTGAATCATTACAAAGTTAAACATCTTTCAAACCAACATTTCCAAACACTTCGTATATATTCAAACAAGAATCATTACGAAGTTAAAGCGAAATGCCTTTTTTTAAACATTTTCAAACTACACAAACACAAAAAGCAAATTTTCAAAGTGAGCTAAGCAACTAAGAGCCCATAGATAACTATAGATGGAAAGGGTGCTAATACCTTCCCTTTTCATAACTGCCTCCCTTACTCAGAATCTAACGAAGGTCTTTTCCTGTTCTTTTCACCATCCCTTTATTGGATAAAAGAAAAGTTGGTGGCGACTCTTGCTATCCACAACATCTATGATAAAAGCAAAACAAACAAGTCAGTTCTCCCACCGTGTTACATAATTGGCGACTCTGTCGAGGATACAACCTAAAGAGAGGCTACTTTAGGGTTTAAGATCACTTTATTGCTTTATGTTTCCTTTGTCTAATTTATTTTTAAGGGTTTCTTGGGTATTACATCTGTGGGGGATCCTACACCCGGATACAGGTTTCCTTAGGTAAGTAGCAATAAATCATCGCGAATTTTGGGCGTATATTGAAATGGTCAAAATGATGGCTACGGTTAGTGTGACACTTTGGATGTCCCAATATTCCTCGTGTTCAGTTGAGGAAATATTTGGCGTCTGTGTGATGTCATCAAGCACTAACTCAACTGTAGAACCCAAATTGACCCATCTTGGCCATTAGAAGGTAGTGAGATGGACGACTTCGGTGCAGACTGAGGTTGGATGATACTCGATGCTACGCTCATTAAGATTTGACTTTCGGGATGTTTCGGTCGACCACTTGGTAGTCGTATTGAAATAAAGCCTACGAGAAAGATCGATGATATGAGATTCCTAGAACCCGGTTACTATTATAGGACAGGTTGAACCCACTCAAACTCTGGTAGGGTAGACACATATACCTCATGCAAGCCTTAAACCTATGGGTATTGTGTGAATTGCTTGTGCTTGCTATTTAAACGTGACATCATGACATCATAACATCATATCATTTCTAAAAATTTCAAGGACCTAGGGATTTATGTTTGCTCTTTACTGTAGGGGGTTATGACTTCTAGGAAGACTATCTGAGTCAACTATATGGGTATACCTCCTCAACTCAAAGAGTTAGTCTCAGAAATTCCCGATCACTCTCAGTTCATCAAAAGACATGGTTATCTACTCGACTTGGTTACCTCCGATTTTGAAGAAGATCTGATGAGCGTCGTATTCTAGTTCTTTGATCCAAAGCATCATTGCTTTAGTTTCCCAGAATATCAGTAGGTGCCTACAATGGAAGAATTCTCTAAGCTACTAGGGATACCTATTCTTAATCAGATACCTTTCACTGGTCCAAAAAAAGTGCTGAAGTACGAAGACATCGCATCAGCGTTACATCTAAAGCGACTAGACATTGAGGAAAATTGGGAAATAAGAAGCGGAGTTAAGGGCTTGCTTGCCAAATTTTTGATAAGGAAAGCTCGAGGATTCCTAAAATCTATGAGTTTTCATGCTTTCGAAGACGTTTTGGCCTTGCTAATCTATAGGTTGGTGCTATTTCCTAATCTAGATCAATTCATAGACATGAACGCCATCAAGATTTTCCTCACTCACAATCCTGTGCCTACTTTGCTTGGAGATATTTTACATTCTCTCCACACTCGTACTACGAAAAGACAAGGAACTCTCATGTGTTGCACTCTGTTATTATCCAGGTGGTTTATTTCACACCTTCCTCAATCAACAATAAAGAACGAACAAAGGTTGAAGTGGTCACAAAGATTGATGTCACTCTCTCATTCACCTTCATTGAGCATTATGGAGAATTCCCTAATGTACCTCCTTGGAATAAGGGGAGGTATCACTTACAACCCTTTTCTAGCACTACGACAGTTTGGTTACGCTCAAAAAGGTGGTCCTCATGATATGCTTCTCCAAGGCATTGTATTACAACAATGATCTCCATGGTTATCGCCGAAGATTTGTGCACACTTGGGGCATGGTGAAGAAAACTGATACCAAGACTTCGGGGCACAAAAATTCCATTCTTTGGGAACCTTACCTCAAATGGGTGCGAGCTCGAGCTCAAAACCTCATGATGCCGTATACTACTATTCTGCCAATAATTATAGAACCTGTTGCTGTAGGTGACGAACCCTACACCATTCTTCATCCAGACATGCCTACTGATTTTGAAGAATTAAAGAGATCCTGGATTCAACTCAAAGAAGAAAGGGATACATTCAAAGCTCAATGTTATGCTAGCGAGAAAAGAGTATTGGAGTTGACAAAGCTACTTCACAAGGAGCAAGGCATCAATACCTATCTCAACATAAAGAGGAGGCGTTCATAGGAGGCCTAAGCTATAGGAATTTCATTTTACTATCTTGAACTTTCATTTGTAATTACTAAGTCAAATAATAAAAAGGTTGTTTCTTGCTTATTTAACAACTTTAAATTCCTAAAGGTCCTTAAAAACATTGCATTGCATAACATTGCATATCATAGCATAACATCTCATAACAGGTACACTAAAGACCGATTTTCTCATTCTCTCGCTGTTTATTGGAGTAAGGAAATGGCTCTCAAACAAACTGTCAAAGATCTCCAGGCTCAGAATGCTCAATCCCAAGAAATGTTCACCAACTTAGCTCAAGGGCAGAAAGATCTGAACAAGCTCATCACTAGAAAGAAGAAGACTATTGGCCTCATCAACCTTGGAAGAAAACACAAAGGTCCGACCAAGGTAGTCAGACAGCTTGAATTCTCAAACAAGAGCGGCGAAACTGAAGGCAGCGTCAAAAACAATGAAGGAAGCCATCATGAGTCTGAAAAAGAAGAAGAAGACTATATGAGCGAGAAGTATCCTAGCGACGAAAAGTACAAGCAACTTGAAGACCGCTTGAATGCTGTGGAGAATTTGAAAATGTCAAGGTTGAAATTTGATGATCTGAATTTGGTTCCTGGAGTGGTAATTCCCTGTAAATTCACGGTCCCTACCTTTTCTAAGTACAATGGCATTTCTTGCCCGAAGCTGCATCTGAAGTCCTATGTTCAAAAAATCCATCCTCATACTGAAGACAGGAAGATATGGGTACATTTCTTTCAAGAGAGTTTTTCTGGAAGACAGTTGGAGTGGTATTATCAGCTAGAGAATACCCACCTTCACACCTGGAGTGATTTGGAAGATGCTTTCTACAAACAGTACCAGTACAATGCTGAATTGGCACCAACCCGTATGCAACTACAGAGCATGTCTATGGGCCATGACGAGAAATTTAAAGAATACGCCCAGAAATGGAGATATCTAGAAGGCAGAGTTCAACCACCCTTGTCTAATAGGGAATAGGCAGAGTTCAACCACTCCTCAGCTGGATTCACTGAGCTGACATTGACAGGCGAACGTATTGAAGCTGGAATCAAGAGCGGAAAGATTCAAGTCGAAACATCTTCAAATGCTACGAAGAGATCTTTTGGTGGGAAGAAATAAGCCAACACTGTGTATGGTCAGAAGAGCCGTGACAAAACTGATCGTAATCAATCCGTGGGGGCAGTCTTGATCTCCAATCCCACCCTAGTGCAAACTCAACAAGACAACGCGTATACAAAATGCGCCACGAAGAAAATTTACGAATATCAACATGGCATTGTCTCAAGCACTGCAACACATGCTAAAACTAGAGTTGATTACTTTGAGGGATCCTCCTCAGCACGTCAACACTTCCTCTCCAAAGTACAATTCTAATGCAAGGTGTGCATACCACTCCAACAGCCCAGGGCACGACATCAACAACTGTTGGGCCCTGAAGAACAAGATTCAAGACATGATTGAAGCTCGAGAAATTGAATTTGACCCTCCTGTCGATACTCCAAATGTGATCAACACTCCAATTCCTGACCATGGTAAAAGTGCCAACGCCATTGACAATGACTCCTATGTCTTTGATTGAATAAGCTGACCATTCCCCCATTGACTGTCAAGAAAGATTTGTTGCAAGACGATTTATTTCCAAGATGTCCTGATGACTGTTGTTGGTGTGCATCCTAATCTAATGGATGTGCTTGGTTGAAAAGACGCGTTCAATTCATGATGGACAACCGAGAAGTGCTATTCCTAAAGGCTCTATCTCTAGAGAGTCTATGCGAAGATGTTTCTAAAAGTATGAAGATCGAAGATGTAAGCGAAGCTGTACCAGAAGTCTGGGATACCTTGGGGTAGCCAAGTGGAAAGTATGATTTCATGGTGAAGTATACCATTCCTTATAGCTACAAGATTTCAATCGAAGACATCAAAGCAATCGAATGGGAAGACGACTATCCCGAAGAATACGCTGATGTGAACACCGTAAGGATCACCTCTGCCGATCCTGCACCCAGAGTGGAACCTCTCATTATTACCTCGCCCAGATCAATTCCATATTCCTCTGACAAAGCTATACCTTGGAATTATGGAGCCGAAGTCTACTATCATGGCATCAAGCAAGAACTGTTAACCATTAAAGCTACAAATCATGACATTGACAATATCACCGGATCAAGCAAAGTAACCAGAATCGGAAGAGTGTTTTCTCCAAATATCTCTCCTCCAAAGGATACTACTACACCAGTTTGCATTCCTGCTATTGAACCAACTATCGAAGATCGAAGAAAAGAAAAAGTGACTCAACTTGCTCAGACAGAAGTACCAAAGGAAGTTGCTGAAGACACCTCCAAGCAAGAAATGGAGGAAATTTTGAAGATCATTAAAAAGAGCGACTACAATGTTTTAGAACAGTTATGACAGACTTCGTCCAATATCTCTATGCTAGCTTTGTTGTTGTGCTCCGAGGCTCATGCTAATGCCTTGGTGAAGCTTCTGAAGAATTCTTACGTATTGCAAGATACTATTGCCGACCAATTCGAAAGTTGCATTGCTAGCCTAACCGTCGACAATGGTTTAGGCTTTCCTGATGTTGATCTGACTCTTGCTGGGAGAAAGCACAACAAATCCTTGAACATCCCTATTGAATGCAAGGGCACTATGTTGTATCACACATTGGTGGATACTAGTTATGCTCTGAATGTCCTGCCGAAGAGTGCTTTTGACCAACTTAATGCTGAAGAAATGGTCATTAAGCCCAGTGATCTAATCGTAAGAGCTTTTGATGGCTTGAAAAGAACGGTACTTGGAAAGCTTACCCTGCCAATCAAAGTAGGTTCCTAGACTTTTGACTCTACTTTCTTTGTGATGGACATCCGTCCAGCCTACTCTTTACTGGTTGGAAGCCCTTGGATACATGGGGCAGGTGCTGTTTCCTCTACCCTACATCAGAAGTTTAAGTACCAAGCGAAGGGGAAAATTTTCACAGTATACGGAGAAGAAGAATACATGGTAATTCATATGCAGTCATTCTGATACATCGAAATGGAAGGTGAATTTGTTGAAACTCCCTGTCAAGCTTTCGAAGTAGTTCCAAGAGTCATACCTGTCGACTCTCCTGTCACTCCTAAAGTTACTAGAGTTCCGCCGAAGAGGGCCTCATAAAAGATGCTAGAGCTGTAGTTGAAGAAGGAGGTTGTACTATTTGGGGTCAACTACCCGACTTTCCATTCAAATCTAACAATACTGGTTTGGGCTTCACCTCCAAAGGTTAGAAGATGATACGCCGCGAACGTGCCGGTGGACCCTCGTTTCGCATCAACAAGAATGGAATTCATGCAATAGAAGACGGCGACGATGGTGACTTCGACATCAACAATTGGATCTTCCCAACTCCTGGCGATGGACTCAACAATTAGAAGACTAAAGATGTTATACCAATCTCCTTTAGACAAGATTAATTGCATTTTCTGTTTTATGCTTTTCGCTTTTTACGCTTTGAACAATAAACTCTAAGCCTAGTGCCTTGCCCAGGGAACCACGACTCGTTTGTGAGGGTTATTCTCTATCATTCGCATATTTTCATTCAAAAAATCATTGGACTTTTGCATTCAAATACTATGCTCTCTCTCTTTCTTTTAATTTATCACCCCTTCAAAATCTATGTGTTCTTACGCACACCCACATAATACACTGCAGATCCACATTCACTTTGAATCTCGTCGATAATGACTATGCTGTTGCTAAATATGACTTCGATAATCCGATCTACCAAGACGAAGAAGAAGGTGAGGAAGATTGTGAAGTGCCAGGAGAACTTTCTAGACTATTACAACAAGAAGAAAGGGCCATACAGCCACACGAAGAACCAATCAAGGTTTAGAATCTAGGTACCGACAAAGACAGAAAAGAAATCAAGATAGGAGCGGGTCTTGAGAACAGTGTTAAAGGAAGATTAATCCAGATGATGCGAGACTAAATCGAGATTTTTGCTTGGCCCTACGAGGACATTCCAGGTCTAGACATTGACATTGTGGTACACCGACTACCAACAAAAGAAGGTTTTCTCCCTGTACAATAGAAGGCCCGTCGTATGCATCCTGAGATGTCCGAGAAAATCAATGCCGAAGTTATGAAAAAGTTCAATGCCGGTTTTTTAGCCGTTACTTCTTATTCACAGTGGGTTGCAAACGTGGTACCTGTACCTAAGAAGGATGGCAAAGTGCGCATGTGCGTAGATTATAGAGACTTGAATAAAGCGAGCCTGAAAGACGATTTTCCGCTTCCATATATTGATATCCTAGTTGGTAATATTTCTCAGCACAAAATTTTCTCCTTCATAGATGGTTTCTCCGGCTAAAATCAGATCAAGATGGCTCCTGAAGACATGGAAAAGACTACTTTCGTTACACATTAGGGCACTTTCTGCTGCAAGGTTATGCCATTTGGTTTAAAAAATGTTGGCGCCACATATCAGCGTGCTATGGTGGCTTTATTCTATGACATGATACATCACGAGATAGAGGTCTACGTCGACGACATGATAGCTCGATCATATACTGAAGAAGAACATCTTAACCATTTGCGAAAGCTGTTTGATAGACTGAAGAAATATAGGTTGAGACGTAATCCGAGCAAATGCACCTTTGGGGTCAGGTCTGGAAAACTCCTGGGTTTCATCGTCAGTGGTAAAGGTATTAAAGTTGACCTCGCCAAGGTCAAAGCTATTCAAGAAATGCCAGCTCCCCATACTACGAAGGAAGTTAGAGGTTTCCTAGGGCATCTGAACTACAATTCCAGGTTCATTGCACATCTAACTACTACTTGTTAGCCAATCTTTAAGTTATTGAAGAAAGAATAAGTGGTAAAATGGAACGACGATTTCCAGATAGCTTTTAACAAAATCAAGGAGTACCTACAAACACCTCCTATCCTGATACCACCAGTCAAAGGAAGACCTCTGATCATGTACTTAATAGTATTAGAGAACTCAATAGGGTGTGTGTTGGGCCAACATGACGAGTCTGGTCGAAAAGAGTATGGAATATACTACCTTAGCAAAAAGTTTACCGACTGTGAAACAAGATACTCACAACTCAAGAAAACTTGCAGCGCTTTGGCTTGGGTTGCTCTCCGACTAAGACAGTATATGTTGAATCACACTACCTTATTGATCTCTAAAATGGATCTGATAAAATATATCTCCAAGAAACCTGCTCTCTCCGGAAGAATAGCAAGATGGAAAATGATCTTGACCGAATACGACATCCAATATACTACCTAGAAGGCAATCAAAGGAAGTGTAGTAGCTGATCATTTAGCTCATCAAGCCATAGATGACTACTACTAGTCTATGCATTTCGAGTTCCCAAACGAGGATAATATGTTAATCACTGATTACGAAAGCCTGGACAAGACGAAGGACCTGAGCCAGGATCCCGATGGACCATGGTCTTTGATAGAGCTTATAACGCACTTGGTAACGGTATTGGCGCCATAATTACATCTACTAAAGGCGGTCATACACCTTTCACTGATAGACTGTGTTTCAACTACACCAACAATATGGCTGAATACGAAGCATGCATCATGGGTATTAAAGCTGCTATTGACTTGAGGGTCAAGTTCTTGCAAGTATATGGAGACTCAACTTTGGTGATTAGTCAAATCAAAGGAGAATGGGACACGAAACATCCAAATCTCATTCCGTATGTTGAATCTGATCCCCTACTTCAAAGAAATAACTTTCGAGCATATCCCACGAGAAAATAATCAGTTGGCAGACGCGTTAGCTACCATGTCATCTATGTTCAAATTCAGATGGGACAACGAAGCTCCTCATATCACTATTGAAAGACTAGATGAACCAGCATATTATTGCGAACTTGATACCGAAGGCATAAAGGAGAAACCTTGGTTCTACGAAGTGAAGAGGTATCTCGAGGCTCAAGAATACCCTGAAGGGGCATCTGTCAATGATAAGAAGTTCTTAAGAAGATTCGTCGCTAAGTTCTTTCTCAGTAACTGTGTCTTATACAAGCGCAACCATGACCTGGCCTTACTCTGATGTGTAGATTAGAAAACAGTTGAACGAATTATGGAAGAGTTACATGAAGGTGCATTTGGTACCCACTGCAGTGGACATACAATGGCCAAGAATATTTTGAGAGCAGGTTACTATTGGTCCACTATGGAAGTTGATTATTATCGCTATGAGATCTTGTCACAAATGCCAGATATACACAGACAAAATACACATACCTCCAGTTCCATTGAATGTTCTCACCGCCCGTGGCCTTTCGCTATGTGGGCCATTGACATGATCAGAGAAATAAAACCTACCACATCTAATGGACACCGGTTCATCCTCGTCGCCATCGATTACTTTACCAAACGGGTAGAAGCAGCCTCGTTTGCATTTGTTACCAAGAATGTCGTGGCTCGATTCATCAAACATAATCTCATTTATCGGTACGGCGTCCCCGAAAGGATTATCATAGACATTGGTACCAACCTTAATAACAAGATGATCACGGAACTCTGCATACTATTCAAGATTAAGCATCACAACTTTTCTCCATATCGGCCAAAGATGAATGGCACAGTGGAAGCCGCCAATAAGAATCTTAAGAAGATCATACAGAAGATGACAGTGACTTATAAGGATTGGTATGAAATGTTTCCATTGTCTCTCCATGTTTATCGCACCTTAGTACGAACATCCACAGGGGCAACCCCTTTCTCTCTCGTATATGGTATGGAAGCAGTTCTACCTATTGAGGTTCAAATACCCTCTCTCAGAGTACTCAAGGATGCAAAGTTAGACGAAGACGAATGGGTCCAGACTCGACTTAACTAGATTAACTTGATCTATGAGAAACGGCTCGCAGCCATCTTCCATGGACAAGCATATCAAAAACGTATGATCAAAGCCTTTAATAAGAAAGCCAAGCCCCGAGCATACCAAGTCGGCGATCTAGTAGTCAAGCGCATCATCTTACCACAAGGTGATCCTAGGGGCAAACAGACTCCCACCTATGAGGGACCATTTGTAGTCAAGATAGTATTTTCCAGCGGACCCATGATCCTAAGCACTATGGACGGAGAAGACTTCCCGCACCTTGTGAATGCAAACATAGTCAAAAAATACTACGCATAAACGAGACCCTCTAGGTCGATTGGCCTAGGAAAAAATAAGGGTGTTCTAGCGAACCAAAAGGGTTCGGGAAAAAGTTAAGGACATATATACAAAACATGTACACCCGGCAAGTCGAAATCCTGCAAAGGCGGCTTGGGCAAAAAAGGGTATCCCGGTAGACTGAAAAACAGAGGGCGGTCTAGGCAAAAGTTAGGGATTCAAGCGTACGACTATGTCTCGTCCCAATCATCTACTTACAAACTACATCACTATCAAGATTCAAGCTTCAAATGGCGTTGATCAGTTCAATCACTTTCTTCTGGCAGCAAGGAGATGAGATAGACGAAAGTATATGAGCAATAGCAGAGTTGAAACCCAACGAGATTGTTTCCACATAGCTTTTACTGTTTTCTAAATTTTTCTGACAATTTCCTCTTACTAGGTTTCCTTTTTCAAAGTCAATACAATTTCCCTTTTCCAGTTCCATTTTTACTTTTATTTGTTTTGTTTGCATAAAGTCCAATGTTTGTTTTGAATGATTATATGCATCTGACAATAAGTATATGTTCACAAACATAAGAAAAGCGAACATAAACCGCAATTACTACGGACTCTAGGAATTGGGATGACAACTAAAGTCACCCGTACATCCCCAAAGAGTCATTTCAATCCCTTCATAGTCATATCAATCCCCACAGGATAATCTCTATAATCCCCACAGAGCCCTCGCTCCCCTGACACAAGCGGATCGCACCAACAAATCTACTACTGTAATCAACAACATCTACATCAACTTCATCATGTGAGTCCCCGAGCAGTGATCCTATCAACTTCATCAGGTCAGTACCCAAGCAGTGATCCTATCAATTTCATCACATCAGTCCCTGAGCAGTGATCCTACCAACATCATCACGTCAGTCCCCAAGCAGTGATCCTATCAATTTCATTACGTGAGTCCCCGAGTAGTGATCCTATCAACTTCATCACGTGAGTCCCCGAATAGTGATCATATCAACTTCACCACGTGAGTCCCCGAACAATGATCCTATCAACTTCATCACGCGAGTCCCCGAGCAATGATCCTATCAACTTCATCACGTGAGTCCCCGAGCAGTGATTATGTACCTCTACATCATCACGTCGGTCCCTGAGAAGTGATCCTATCAACTTCATCATGTTATCCCCCGAGCAGTGATCCTATCAACTTCATCAAGTGATCCCCCGAGTAGTGATCCTATCAACTTCATCACGTGAGTCCCCGAGTAGCGATCCTATAAACTTTATCACGTGAGTCCCCGAGAAGTGATCCTATCAACTTCATCATGTGAGTCCCCGAGCAGTGGTCCTATCAATTTCATCACGTGAGTTCCCGAGCAGTGATCCTATCAACTTCATCACGTGAGTCGCCGAGCAGTGGTCCTATCAATTTCATCACGTGAGTCCCCGAGTAGTGATCCTATCAACTTCATCACGTGAGTCCCCAAGCAGTGATTATCTACCTCTACATTATCACGTCGGTCCCTGAGCAGTGATCCTATCAAACTTATCTAGCTTCTCAAGTTATCACGTTACGTTGGTCCCCGAGCAATAACTAATCATCAAACAGCTTATTATGTCAGTCTCCAAGAAATAATAGGTTACTCAGTATCACGTCATTCCCCAGCAAGGTTTATACACAAAGATATTCATCCCCAGCGGAGTATCTCCCAATGATTATCATTCCCGACAGCAGCAATATCCAGACTCGAAACTTGGTAAGATAGTGCATCGAAGGAATTTACATCTCTCTTATTCCCCATTCAGGGTCTCTAACTACTACATCTCCAAGCAGAAATCAAAGATCCTCAGCAGAACATTCCTATCTTCTTCAAGATGGATATGTTTTGAAAAACCACGACATCTACATTCATGCATTATTCGTAAAAAAATCATAACATGTGCAGATCTCCTTCATGAGCATTATCATTATCTCACATGCATCACAATCTGCATATAATTAACCATATCCTTTCAAGCTAAATTTCCCAGCAGGTGAAAGTTATTTTTCAGGCGGAAGGTCAAAATATTAATACCCGAAACAAGATGGGGAAGCTATCTGAACGACCATGCAAGTTATCAACAGACAACAAGATACAAATTAATACCCGAAACAAGACGGGGAAGATATCTACATCTTGACGAATTATTCATTTTAGAAATATCCAAGACGAAGGTTTATTCTGATTCTTATCATATCATCTCTCTAGATGGCATCTTTAAGCCCATCTCTGACTACACGCCGAAGTCTCTCCATCTTCAGAATGCTGCATATATGGTTAAAATCAAGACATACCAGTCATCTTCATTCAAAGACAAGCAAAAAGTCTAACATACGACTCACTCTCCAGCATCGACTTCTCCAAATGGCATCTATAAGCCCATTCCAGTGCATCGTCAACTGATGATCTCATTCCATACACAAGCGAGTGCAAATTTTCAGGTGTAGTCGAGTGTTCAATCATCTTCTACCTTCAAGTCACGAAAGACAAGCATACCAATCTAACCCTTTAGGTACAAGAATACTGAACAGGGGAAACTGTTATACCCCAAAATTTTCCCCCTATTTCTCAAGACAATCCACATCTCTATACTCAAGAATTTCTCAAGGGTTGACCAGATGAACCCTCTGCTAAGCAATCAACCCACAACTAGGGTTTTGCTTCTCTCAAAACAAAATCAAGTTCTAATACCTCAAGTGGTCATCATACATCCTCAAATGTCTCAAGCGATCACCATGTCAAGTTTCAAGCCTTATAGCTCATGTTTGCTCAGTCAATTGCTCAGGTGGTTAAAAATCACCAGATTGGACAAACGAAGTGATATTCATCAATGATATTCACCAAATCATCATCAAGATTTGATCAAAGTCAAAGTTTGAAATAGTTTGAAAGTGCATAACTTTCATATACTTTATCAGAAAGTTTTCCACCAAATCTCATTTTGAAGGGAATTTAATTCTCTACAACTTCATATCTCACAAGCTTTGGCCAAAAATGCTTCATGTGAGAGTTATGGATCTAAACATTAGAGGTCCTTCTAAAAGTCAACAAAAAGCCATATTTTTGCAAAGAAGTGTACATGATCATGGAAACTTCAATGAAGATGAAACCAAAAGGAGTTTTTAAAGGACATCTTGAGAATTAAAAAAAGTCAAAGAACGCTTAAAAATGTTGAAAATTGAGCAAGATACAAGTTGTGCAAGTTTGACATTTTTAAGGAGGTGCATGAAGAGAAATACTTAGCAAATGCAAATATTTTCCAAATGGGCCTAAGTTTTCATGATCCAAACTTAATCTTGACATTATCCATGGCGTGAAAACTCAAGTGCACGCCCATCTTGTATTTATTTGATTTATTTTTTAATTTAATGATTTAAATTCAATTTTAATTAAATAAAATGCAAAGGTAAGAGTTAAGATGAGTTGGGCTTGATTTCTACTTGTCTTGAGGTCCAAGACAACCCATGTTTGTCGGAAATTTCGTGCACCATGCATTAATACAAGCTTGAGCCAAATATGGAATAATTTGATAAAATATTTCAAGTTGATATATTTTTCATTCAAGTTGATATATTTTTCTTTCAAGTCTTGACCTAACCTCTGGCCCTATATATACTTAGCACATTCAGACATCAAGGAGGATGAGTTTGGCAGCAAGAAAACTAGGGTTCTTGTTCAAATTCACAAGAGAAAGTTGCACCATCGATACCCTAGTTCCATCCGTCCTCAACCAATTCCAAGCACTCCATCGTGCTCCTGAGGTAACATAGGGTAAGTATGGATCAAAATCCATGACCAAAACATCCTGAATTGCATGCATCATGAAGCTCCAATTACATGTTTTTTTCTTAAATTCGTATTTCTGTTTATATGATGTTTTGATCTAAACTAACCATGCTAATCTTTTCCTGAGGTTTATTAGAGCAGGTCTGGGCCATCGTTACAAGCTTTTCATGGCCAAACCGTGGTTTTCCATAGTTAGGGCATAGAACTGTTAAGCTTCAT
Organism: Vicia sativa; assembly: GCA_021764765.1. Taxonomy (NCBI): domain Eukaryota; kingdom Viridiplantae; phylum Streptophyta; class Magnoliopsida; order Fabales; family Fabaceae; genus Vicia; species Vicia sativa. Next base: position 40,221,723 of record CM038794.1, read on the forward strand.
ATTTCTATTTACATGTAGTTTCAGGAAAAGATAACACCACCATCAAACTCGTAGCATCCTAATTATTCGATCTGGACTATTTGTTTTCATTTTTTGATGGATTATTGCAGGTTTTAGAAAACCCTTCATCGGAGAAGAAGGTGGAAACCACCGTCCACGGTGGTCAAGGGTTTTCAGAGGGAAACTCTGACTCTCGCGTGGCAAAACCTTACCTTCTGATTGGTCCATTCAAACCCATAGGGTCCACACGTATTTTAATATGATCTTGTGATAATATGATCCTCTGATAATATCATCCTCTGATAACATGATCCTATGATAAACTTGATACTCTGACCTGTTTATTGTTTTTCAGCAGATGTTCTGACTCAAGTGTTAGAATGAAACGCTAAACTGTGTTGAGCAGAAGATGAACATAGAAGTTCTGGGAAAGAACTTCTAGAACACAACCTCTCACAGAAGCATACAAGTACAACTTCTGATAGAAGTAACTCCTGATGGAAGTATCTTCTGTTAGAAGCATGCAAGTGCAACTTCTGACAGAAGTAACTTCTGATAGAAGTATGCAAGCGCAACTTCCGGGGCTCTATCCCTGCTGACCCTTTTTCTCATGTTTTCTAACTTTTCTTATTTTCCTATTTTCCTTAATTTAACTTAATTTTCTTTTCAAAATTAATTAAAACCTTTTCAAAAATCACAAATTTTTTTTTTCTTTTCTAGTAATTAGGGTTACTAACCTAAAACATTTTTTACTTATTTACAAAGCATTTTCACTAACATATTTCCTATTATCCTGATTATTTATTTGCTATTCTGCATTTACAATTCTAGAAAAGATGTATAGGTCGCACAGTTTTTACTCTGTAAGAGCATAGATTTACATTTCCGCCTTTACTTTCCGCAATCTTATTATGTATCTGCCCCAAAGCCATGTAATAGCGTAGGATTTACATTTCCACACTTTACATGCCGTACTTTACTTTCTGCACATATTAATTGCTAATTAATTAGGGTTTACATGCTAAAGACTAAAATCAACCCTAGATCACCTTTAATCTCAACATAAATATCTGAATACAACACACTCTTCACACTTGCACACCCCTTAGGGTATCCTCTCTTGTTGCCTTTACGAATAACATGGTCAGGCCTCGAAGGTAGGGATACCATTAACAAAGACGCCTATGAATAATATCATCATAGTCCCTTCGATATAAAGACCATAGTCCCTCGATGACCCTCGATGTTGCCTACAAATACATGATCTCATCCCTCGATTGTTGCCTACAAAAAGTGATGATCGTCCCTACGAATTGCTAAAGGTATCCTTATATGTTGCCTTCTATGACCATACGATGACCATTCGATTGTCCCTTCACATCCAACCGAATAAAGTTACCTGCGAACTAATGGTATGGATAGCCTTATTCTAAAGGAGAAGGAAAAATAACATGGAAACGACCATTCTGAGTAAGTAATAAGACTCTGTTGCTTGCTCCAATCACAAATATTTTTCACACCTCACACTTTTCAAAAAATTTCCAAACACTTTGTATACATTCCAGTGTGAATCATTACAAAGTTAAACATCTTTCAAACCAACATTTCCAAACACTTCGTATACATTCCAACGAGAATCATTATGAAGTCAAAGCGAAATGCCTTTTTTTAAATATTTTCAAACTACACAAACACAGAAAGCAAATTTTCAAAGTGAGCTAAGAAACTACCCGTAGATAACTACGGATGAAAAGGGTGCTAATACCTTCCCTTTTCATAAATGCCTCCCTTACTCAGAATCTAACGAAGGTCTTTTCCTGTTATTTTCCCTTCCCTTTATTGGATAAAAGAAAAGTCGGTGGCGACTCTTGCTATCCACAACATTTGCAATGAAAAGCAAAACAAACAAGTCAGTTCTCCCACTGTGTTATAGGTGGTCCCAAAGGCCGTATTTCCATCTCCTCATCTGGACAAGCGCCCCGGGAATTATGATGTTAATGCAAGCTGTGAATTCCATTCTGGTATAGTGGGACATAGTATTGAGAACTGTTACGCATTCAAATTCAATGTACAAGACTTGATTGATTCAAAAGCCATTGAATTACAAGCCCAACCGCAATAGGCCAGGCATAATGTTACCCAGAACCCGATGCCACGACATGCCGGTGGAGTTGTCCAAGCCATCATGGAAGATGGGGAAGTACTGAATTTGGTGATGGATGTTGACCTGGTAAAGACACCACTACCTTTTGTTAAAGAATACTTGAGCAAGAGAGATGATTTCGCTGGTTGTGAGAGGTGTGAAAATTGTTCGAAAGGTTGTGCAAGGTTGAAAGACGATATTCAATATTTAATTACTAGTGGACAATTACAGTTTGATCGAATTAAGAAGGGTAAGAAGGTTGGAATACAATATGTATATGTGATTACTGTCCCTTACACTCTGATTGTTATATCTACACCAACAAAGCTCATTCAACTAACAATCACCAAGCCCGATCCCCTGCCGTATGTAAGTGACAAAGCTGTGCCATGGCATTATGGATCAAATGTTTATTATCATGGTGTAAAACAGGAAGATGTCTCCTCCTCTGCCAAGAAGGATGACGAATTAGATATTGCTAACACTAACAACTTTGCTGGTAGCAGTGGTATGACGAAAAGTGGTCAGATATTCTCTTCTCTTGGGACACAACCAAATGCAAACACTTTGGTGAAGGCCAAAGGCAAGCAGTCAGAAAAGCAATATGAACTACAAAGTTCCAATCCTGACCTAGAGAAGGATGTTGAGGAGATAATGAAGTTTATCCGCAAACCCGAAAATTTTCGAGTGATTGATCAGCTTGCCCAGATGCCGGCTAAAATTTCTATCCTCGCTTTGTTGCGAGATTCAGAGGCACATAAGAATGCCTTAATGAAGTTGTTGAGCACTACTTTCGTGCCACAAGAGATATCCGTGGGGCAGTTTGAGAACATATGTGCAAGTATTTCAGCTAGCAATGGTTTGGGTCTTACCAATTTCGATCTTCCGCCAGAGGGTTGAAACCATACCAAAGCGCTGCATATTTCTTTGGAATGCCGAGGCACTACCTTGTCCTGTGTATTGGTGGATACTGGTTCTTCTTTAAATGTAATTCCCAAATCAACATTGATGAAGATCGACTACGGTGGTCTTGAACTCCGACCTAGTGATTTGATTATTAAAGCATTTGACGGATCAAGACGTTCTATCTTCAAAGAGTTGGATCTCCCTATCAAAACCGGCCCACAGTTGTTCACTACAACGTTCTTTGTCATGGACGTCCAGCCTGCCTACTGTTTCCTTCTAGGCCGTCCATGGATTCACAAAGCTGGAGCGGTTACATCTACCCTTCATCAGAAGCTAAAATACCCTGTTAACAAGAAAACAATCAAAGTTTGTGCTGAAGAGGAGTATATTGTGAGTCACCTCACTTTCTTCCTCTATGTTTAGATTGATGGTGAGATTCATGAAACCTCGTTTCAAGGATTCGAGACCGTTCATATGTTGAAGACCCCTCAACAAAAGGAAGTTAACAAAGATAAGCCAGAATCTTCCATGGTATCCTTGAAAGATGATAAAGTTGTGGTTGAGGTTGGACGCCCTAAAGGCTAGGGCAGTGTGGTGGAGGTTACACCCAAGTTTAACAAGTTCGGGTTGGGCTTTGACCCCGTTTTGCACCGCCAAATTCTTAAAGCACCCAACTTGGTTACTCCCGTGAAGTTTTCAAGCGCCGCTATCAGTCCTGGACATACAAATGCAATTGATGATTCTGACAATGAATTTGACATTGACAAGTGGATTCGCCCCAGTGTCCCTGGCGTGGAATTGAATAATTGGACTTCGGAAAACTGCATCCCAATCATGATAGTCAAAGAGTAATTTCCTTTTGTTTCTATTATCATGCAAATAATTCTTGTGCTCTGCCCAAGGCATAGTGAATCATATATAGGGCCACCATGTTTACATTTGCAGTTTTTACCATTAAATAAAGAATGTCTTTTCATTCAAATATTTTGTTCCCTTTCCTTCTACGTTACATCACAATTTTAAAATGCAAAATGACAATAATTTATTTTTCTTTTTATCATCTAAAAAAAGAGACTAAAATAAGCATTAAAATCAATCATGTAGATATAATCCCATACTCTTAATGGATCCCTTTGATAACGACTCTGCTATCACTCTTTATGACTTTGATAATCCGATCAATCAAGCCGAAGAAGAAGGTGAGGAAGATTGTGAACACCCTGAAGAGTTAGCAAGAATGTTGAGACAAGAGGAGAAGGTTATCCTACCGTATCGGGAAGAGATTGAGAAAGTGAATCTAGGCAATGCTGATGTGATTAGAGAGGTTAAAGTTGGGGCTACTTTAGAAGATAGTGTGAAGCAAAGACTAATTGAACTACTCCGAGAGTATTCAGATATCTTCGCCTGGTCTTACAAAGACATGCCCGGGTTGGATACCGATATTGTTGTGCACAAGTTGCCATTGAAAGAAGACTGTCCTCCTGTTAAGCAAAAGCTTTGAAGAACTCATCCTGAGATGTCTAAGAAGATCAAAGAGGAAGTCCAAAAACAGCTTGATGCAGGCTTTTTGAATGTCATCTCTTATCCTCCATGGGTTGCCAACATTGTGCCTGTGCCCAATAAAGACGACAAGGTTAGAATGTGTGTGGATTATCGGGATCTGAATAGAGCCAGTCCAAAGGATGATTTTCCACTTCCCCAAATTGACATATTGGTGGATAACACGGCTCATGCAAAAGTGTTTTCGTTCTTGGATGGATTTTCCAGGTACAATCAGATCAAGATGGCACCGGAAGACATGGCTAAAACAACTTTTATCACCCCGTGAGGGACTTTCTGCTACAAAGTAATGCCTTTTGGATTGAAAAATGTCAGGGCAACATACCAGCGTGCAATGGTAGCTCTTTTTCATGACATGATTCATAAGGAGATTGAATAAGAGCATCTGGTACATCTACAAAAGTTTTTTGATAGATTGAGGAAATTCAGATTGAGGCTGAATTCGAACAAGTGTACCTTTGGCGTATGATCTGGCAAGTTGTTAGGTTTCGTTGTAAGTGAAAGAGGCATCGAGGTTGATCCTGCTAAAGTAAAAGCAATTCAAGAAATGCCTGAACCAAGAACGAAAAAAGAGGTCTATGGGCTGCTCGCCGACTATGGTAGTATATGTTGACTCATACTACCTTGTTGATATCCAAGATGGATCCGATTAAGTACATATTTGAAAAGCCAACTTTAACAGGTCGGATTGCTAGATGGCAAATGACTTTAACAGAGTATGACATCCAATATACTACTCAAAAAGCTATCAAGAGTAGTGCATTGGCGGATTATGTCGTTCACTAGCCTGTGGATGATTATCAGCCTATGAAGTTTGAATTTTCAGATGAGGATATCATGTACATCTGGGATTGTAACATCCCTGGTCCAGATGAAGGACCTGAACTAGGATCGAAATGGTCTTTGGTATTTTATAGAGCCTCCAATGCATTGGGTAATGGTGTCGGTGCAGTAATTACTACACCAGACGATCATCACAATTCACAACCCGAATTTTCTTTTATTGCACCAATAACATGGATGAATATGAGGCTTGCATCTTTGGTATCGAGGCGACGATTGATTTAAGAATCAAACATCTAAAGGTGTATGGAGATTCTGCACTTGTGATTAGCCAGATTAACGGCGATTAAGAGACTCGTCACCCAATTTTAATTCCTTACCGAGAGAATGTGATGAAATCGATTCCTTACTTTGAGGATATTACTTTCGATCACATCTCACGAGAAGAAAACAACCTAGATGATGCTTTAGCTACCTTAGCATTAATTTTTAAGGTCAAGTGGGCTAATGAAGCGCCTTCGATTACCATTCAGAGATTGGATGAGCCAACCTTTTGTTTTGAGATTGAAGCGGAGAAAGATGGCATTCATGGTTTCATGATATTAAGCGATATCTTGAGACTCAAGAGTATCCTGAGGAAGCTTCTATGACGGATAAGAATTTCTTGAGAAGATTCTCTGCAAAATTCTTCCTCAACAACAATGTGCTATACCGTAGACATCATGACGGGGTATTTCTCAGATGTGTTGATAAAGATGAAGCTGCAAAGATCATCAAAGAGATGCACGAGGGCTCATTCGAAACTCATTCCAGTAGGCATACTATGGCTAAAAAGATCTTGCGAGCTGGGTATTACTGGTCTACCATGGAGGTCGATTATTTTAATCATGCCCGAGTTTGTTTCAAATGCCAAGTATATGCTGACAAGGTGCATATCCCATCATCGCCTTTGAATGTTTTGACCTCTCCTTGGCTATTTACTACGTGGGGAATTGATATGATTGGGAAGATCGAGCCGAAAACATCCAATAGACGTCGCTTCATTCTGGTTGCAATAGATTATTTCACCAAGTGGGTTGAAACACCATCCTATGCAAGTGTCACCAAATAGGTGGTGCCCGGTTTATCAAGCGTAATATCATTTGCCGCTACGAGATTCTTGATAAGATCATCATTGATAATGGGTCGAATCTTAACAACAAGATGATGAAGGAGCTTTGTGATTCCTTCAAGATCAAGAATCATAATTCGTCCCCATATCGCCCAAAGATGAATGGTGTTGTTGAAGCAGCGAATAAAAACATCAAGAAGATTGTGTAGAAAATGGTAGTAACCTATAGAGATTGCCATGAGATGTTGCCTTTTGCTTTTCATGGTTAAAGGACTACCGCTCGCACTTCAATTGGGGCAACCCCATTTTCTCTAGTTTATGGCATGGAAGAAGTGCTTCCCATTGAAGTTCAGATCCATTCATTGAGAATCATGAAAGATGCAGAAATGGATGAAGATGAATGAGTGCAGAATCGCTTAAACCAGTTGTGCCTCATTGATGATAAACGGTTAGCAGCTGTCGACCATGGACAAGTTTATCAATAGAGAATGAAGAAAGCATATGACAAGAGGGTGCAACTTCAAAATTATAAGCCTGGTGACCACTTAAGAGGATAATTCTTCCTCAAGGCGATCCTCGGAGTAAGTGGACACCTAATTACGAAGGGCCATTTGTTGTAAATAAGGTTTTCTCTGGTGACGCCTTGATGCTCGCAACAACGGACGGAGAATATTTTCCACTACCAGTACACGCGGACATAGTCAAGAAATACTATGCATAGACTTGTTTAGTTGAGAAAGAGAATAAGAGCAAGCGGCTACGTCCCACATCGGATCAACGGTCGCACCTTGTGTCAATATATCAGGCTATTCCGAATAGAAGTGATCAATTCATTCATCTTTTTCGGGTAAAAGTGTACAAACACGGAAAAATGAAGGATCGTATCATATGAATATATAATGCAAGCTCCTGCACCAGATACACTTCAAACAATGACCCACAATGTTAGAACACATGATGTTTTGAATTTAAATTCAAGAAAATAAGGTTTTTCAGTTCCAGGTCGGGCTAAGCCTGGTATTTGGCGCTAAGCGCGTCCCAAACAGAAAGTTTGGCGCTTAGCGTGCTTCTGGTGGCGCTAAGTGTGACCTGCAATACAAAATTCATTGAATTTGGCGCTTAGCATGCCTCTGGTGATGCTAAGCATGACCTGCAACTTGCAAAAAAAATTGCTGCGAACCAAATCTCCTTTCCATGATGTTTTCATGCCAAAAGTCAATCCAAGTAGTCGATTAACAAGGAAAAGTGCTCATTGGAAGCTCTTAGACTCAAAGATTGTTGTTCGAAAATGAGAATTCTAGGAGAGAATGATAACATGGCAAAGTAATCAACCAAACTTCAAGCATGCAAAGGCTAGTAGGTCAAAGTAATTCAACACATGTGTCGCAATATGAAGAATGCATGTCAAGGTACATCATGAGTTATCTATAAGGCACAATGTTATGCATGAACATGCAAAGAATGTAAGTCAAAATAACGATTCCAATTGGTCATAAATGTGTAAGGCAATGCATGGACATGTAATGAATGCTAGCTAAAATGATAATTCTAATATTCAATGCATGAACATGTAAGGAATGCAAATTAAAATGATAATTCCAACATTCAAATGCATGAACATGTAAGAAATGCAAATTAAAATGATAATTCCAACATTCAAATGCATGAACATGTAAGGAATAAAAATGAAAATGATAATTCCAATATTCAAATGCATGAACATGTAAGAAATGCAAATTAAGATGATGATTCCAACATTAAAATGCATGAACATGTAAGGAATACAAATTAAGATGATGATTCCAATATTCAATGTATGAACATGTAAGGAATGCAAATTAAAATGATAATTCCAACATTCAAATGCATGAACATGTAAGGAATGCAAATTAAATGATAATTCCAACATTCAAATGCATGAACATGTAAGGAATGCAAATTAAGATGATGATTCCAATATTCGATGCATGAATATATAAGGAATGCAAATTAAAATGATAATTCCAACATTCAAATGCATGAATATATAAGGAATGCAAATTAAAATGATAATTCGAACATTCAAATGAATGAACATGTAAGGAATACACATTAAAGCAACAATTCACAAGGTTAGATGCATGTATATGTAATATGTACAATGCAAATGCTCCTAAGAATCAAAATGCACTTGAATCTATATTTCGACCCACTTTTGCAAACAAATCAAAATTGATTCTCACAATTCAATGCATGTTAATGGTCCTATATGCTCTTCAATGCATGAGCATGTGATAGATAAATCAAGATGTACAAGTTTGTGACATGAATGCAAGAAAATGCAACTACACAAGTGTGTGTGTGTGTGTGTATATATATATATATATGTGTGTGTGTGTGTGTGTGTGTGTGTGTGTGTGTGTGTGTGTGTGTGTGTGTGTGTGTGTGTGTGTTATGTACAAATTTCCTTCACATTGACACAATAACGTCGCAGAATCCAATTCAAATCAAAGAATTTGAGAATGAAAATTCAAGAATCAGAATCCATACAGAATTTGCAAGCAATTTCAATATTCAATTTCAAGAAAAGCTAAAAGTCAAAAATAGCTTAAAATAAGTGCTTAATTGAATTAAACACTTAATTGCACCTGAAGATTGAGTCAAATTGAAGAGGAATTCCTTGAGATCTTCAAAGAAAATACCAAATCAAGGTTGAACTAATGATAATACTTGCAATCAAGCTTGAATTCTTGAAAATCTTGAAGTTTCAATGGAGAATTGGAGAAGATGAAGAGGAATTGCTTAATTCTTGGAAAATTGGAGAGGAATAAAGAGAAAGAGCTTCCTCTAGGTTGAATTCGTCAAGAATCCGATGAAGGAACTGCTCCGATGAGAAGATAAATTCCGGTGACGTGGAGGTGCAAGGTGGTGGTCTGTGATGGTTGCTTGGAGGAAAAAGTGAAATTTGACTTTTGTTCTTGAGTTTTGGCTTTTGTTTGAGAGAGAATTATAAAGTGATTTGAGATGAAAATTAAGAAAATGATTGTGTTGTTATAATTTGTGAAGGCAGAAATATATTTATAGTGTAGGGAATTGGGCCTAAAAGTGTTTTGGATCCATAATTAAGCCCAAATCGCGATTATCTAGATAATTTTCGTAATTATTTCAAAACAGCCCGATCCGTCGAGAATTTGAAGTCCGACACTAAATGAAAAATGTCCGGAGCGCAATTTTGCTTGAATGAGACAAAAATTCGACTTAATCGGATGAGCGGTCAAGGTGATATGAATTTTTGAAGTTTCAACACAGTTTTCAGGCGACTGACATATGCAGAATTTTCAATGCGCTCTTCGGAGGATATGCCTCGAACGAGGGTCTTTTGATCAAAATTTGCAAGTGAGTGTTTCTGAGATAATCAAAGCTAACAAAATTTGTGAACTTTTGGGACTGGTCCCATCTCGTTTCAATAAAAATCAAGTGAGATATGATTTTTCAAAGTTTGCGTACCAGATGAAAATTTCTCGGTTCAGCTCAAAATTGCATTCGAAGAATAAAAAACTGGTCTTAAACAGTGAGGAATCAGCTCCCGAGTTGTGAATGAAAGTTGTAGAGGGCTTCGATATGGAATTTTTGAAATTGGTCCCGCTCAGTTTCGAGTTTCCAGCTAGGAGATATGCACTTTTTAGTGCGCAGAACACACGGTTCAGCACTAAAATTCAGTTTAATCCTCTTGAGAAATCAATTTTTCGAGGACCTTCCTCACATAACTTGCTTCCTGCTTTCAAATGAAAGTTGTAGATAATAATGAGAGGGACTTTTCGGTAAAAAATCTTCATAAAATACCCGACGAGCTGCGAGATACGCCTTCTGGAGTGCCCAAAACGCACCTAAAACCCAAAATCCACTTTATTGCGAAATAAGCGAATAAGTTCTTTTTTTCTTTGACGAAATGGCCTCCGATCTAAATAGATAAACTGGAGAATGTATCAAAATGATACCAATACTTATGGAATCAAACCGAAATAGCTTTCTGACACGAATATGTTGTATTGAGCATACGAATCGAATAATATGGATACCGAACTCAAAATGATCTGAGATAACCAAAACGTGCCATTTCATTCACAATTTGGGATACCTTGAACCCGGTAAACCCATGATCAATACTATGCGTGCGACTACATGTATGTTTATGCAATCAAATTATAAGCCAGAAATACGAAAAAAAGAATAGGGTAAATTTTGGGGTACAACACCTTGCCTTGGTCCTCACCGGTCAACCGCCCTGGATGGCTTTTCCGGTCATCTTCTCCGGCAATGAGAGGACCGGAACCTTCAAAATAAAGAAAATAAATAATCAAGGGGGACCTTACCCCACCCCCCCTAAATCGACCCTTAGGAATTCAATGATGGTGTTAGTTTGGTCTGAATCGGCCTGTATCTAGGGTTTCAAAGCTCACAAACAGTTGTGCCCTAACAATGGCACAATATGATTTAAGCTCCAAAGCTTACATTTAATACGTCAAACCTGTTCTAATAAGGATCATGAACATGAACAAAAACATCAAATAGTTTAAATATGCATGAATCAATGAAATAGAAATCAAGAAACCTCACCAACCGGTGCAACTTTGTAGGGATGGTTATGGGATGCTTTGGAACAATGTACAGGCTTGGATAGGTTCCTAGGAGCCTTAGGAGGATGAATAAATGTCTGGTTTGGCTTGAGAACAATTGGAAATTGATGTTTGGATTTTCCCTAAAACCTGAAAAATTGGAAAAATTTCGTGTGAGGTTTTGAGTGCAGCAAATGTTGTCCTTTGCTCTTGGTCTTGTGGTATATATATAATTGAAGAGCTAGGTCAGAAATTTGAGAGAAAATATATTGCATTCAATGTGAAAAATATTTGATTTCCAATCTTTCAATTTTGCATGAAAAGCTTCCAATTTTGTTTCAATCACATGCCATACGTTTTTGCCAGCTTACTTGGACTTCCTTGGACCACAAGATATCTGAATAACAAGCGCACAAGCCTTGTCCTCTTTCCATGCATTTTATTTTATTAAAAATTAAATTTAAATGAAATAGTTCAAAAATAAAATAAATAAATAATGGAGGGCGTGTAATTGGACTTAGAGGTCATAGACCATCTTGGAAACAAGTTTAGATCATAAAAACCTAGGCCCATTTGGAAAAATTCATGATTGATCAACGTTTTCTTCATGTACTTCTTCAAAATTTCTAAACTTGCTAAAACCATAACTTGCTCATTTTTTATCATTCCAGAGTGATATTGGACATTTTAGAAACCTTTAGATGTCCTATAAGAGCTCTCTTTAGTTTCATCTTCTTTGAAGCTTCCATGCTCATGTACATTGTTTTGGAAAAAGATGACTTTTGTTGACTTTTGGAAGGACCTATAATGTCTTGACTTATATCTCTCGAATGAAGCATTTTTGGACAAACCTTGTGAGAGACAAAGTTATAGAGAATTGAATTCCCTTTAAAATGACCTTTGGTGGAAAAAATTCTGATGAAGTATGTGAAAGTTATGCCTGGTCAAAGTTATGTTGACTTTCCCTTAAGAAACCCTATTTTAGAAACTTTTGACTATTGATGAATCTTAAATTTTCTTGATGAAACATGATCAACCCCTGATCAAATGATGGACGTGACATCAAAATCTTGACGTTGACCAAAAATGATGAAGTTTGACTGTATGTGGACCATAGTTGACTTTTTGTCCAATACATTTAATTTTCAACCATCTGAGCAATTGATTGAGCAAACTTGGGATATGAGGCTTGAAACTTGATATGATGATACTTTGATGCATATGAGGAGACATGATATTTACTTGAGCTATTAGAACTCATCTTTGTCTTGAGAGAAGCAAAACCCTAGTTGTGGGTGGATTGCTTAGGAGAGGGTTTTCCTGATCAACCCTTGAGTAGTTCTTGGGTATGGAGATGTATCTTGATCTCCAAAATAGGAGGGAAAATTTTCGGGTATGACAGTTGCCCATGTTTAATCTTCTTGTACTTAGGGGTTAGATTGGTATGCATACCTTTCGTGACCTGAAGAAAGAAGATGATTGAACACTCGAGTGCCCCTAAAATTTTCACTTGTTGGTATACATAATGAAGTCTTCTACTGATGATATACTGGAATGGGCTTAGGGATTCCATTTGGAGAGAGACACACTTGGTGTGTAGGTGGAAATGGGCTTAAAGATTCCATTCAGAGACATTGATGATGTGGAATGAGTCATACGCTAGACTTCATGATAGCTTTCTTGAAAGGAGTAATGTGTCCCATGATCGTCTTTGAATGAAATTATTTGTATGCATTGATTTTTAACCAGATATGCAGCAGTCTGCAAATGGAGATATAACAATGTGTAGTCGGAGATGGGCTTATAGATGTCATTCGGTATAATTATCAATAGGAGAGTCAGAGTAAACCATCGTCTTGGTTTTATCTAAGATAGATACTTGCCAGGATATAGATAGTCTCGCCGTCTTGTTTCGGTAATTGATCTACAATCTGCTTCATTGGTAAACCCTTCTTTTCTTGGGAATTCGTATCGTCTAGTCACATGGATGGTTTTCCCGTCTTGTTTCGAGCATTAATCGGTGGCCTGCTATTTTGTTGGTAAACCTGTCTGGTTTCGGGAATTCATATCATCTGATTGTGTAGATTAGTCGCCTTGTCTTGTTTCGGGAATTGATCTACAATTGTTTGTCGGTAAACCCGTCTTATTTCAGGAGTTTCATACCAGCTTGGTCGCATAGATAGTTTCCCCGTCTTGTTTCGGGTGTTAATATTTGAACTTTTGTTTGGAAGCTTGTGGATAACTTTCGTCTGTTTGTGAATTTAACATGAAAAGATAAGGTTCGTTTTATGCACATTATGATGCATGAAATGCGTAATGATGCTCTCAGAATAAACGAGAATGAGGTATGTTCATGTTATGACTTTCAAAAATGATGTAGATTTTATGGTATTTCAAAACATATCCATATTGAAGATTTTATGGTTCACTATCTACCAAGTTTCAGGATTGGACACTGATTTTGCTGGGGAATGATAATATTTGAGTGAAATTTGGCTGGGGATTAAATCTTGTGAATAGTATTGAGGAAATAAACCATTGCCGAGGAATAATGTGGTCTTGAATAACTTATTACTGCTTTGAGACTGACACAATAAGTCGATAGTTTACTTGTTAAGGCTCAGGGATTGATGTAACAATGATATGTGTAGATATTATAAGTGAACCATCCTAGTGCAGATGAGATGGTGGTGTGGTAATCTTGAAGATATGATAACTCTGTGAGATTTATGGGAGTATTTATGTAATGCTGACTCTGTGGGGATGTGTTGGTGACTTGGGTTGTTACCCAAACTCCTAGAGCCTGTAGTAACTTCTGTTTCTGTTTATTTTGCATGTATTCGTAAGTCGATATTTAATGTGACATGCATATGATCATTCAAGGAAATCATTGGACTTATGCAAACAAAAGAAAATAAACAAAAATTTTGAATTTAGGAGAGAAATTATATTGTTTGCAAAAAATGGGCCTATGAACAGGCAATTTGTGTACAAAGAGACAAATATCCTAGTAAGAGGAAATCGTCGAAAACATTGAAAAAGTGATAAAAGTTATGCAAAAACAATCCCATCGAGTTTCAACTCTGCTATGGCTCATATATTTTCAAATATCTCCTCGCTGCCAGAAAAAGGTGATTGGATTGATCTGTGCCATTTGAACTTGAAATTGATAGTAATGTAGTCTGTAAATAGATGATCCTGAAGAGACATAATCATACGCTTTAATCCCTAACTTTTGCCTAGACCGCCCTTTCGGGTTTTCAGTCTACCGGGATACTCTTTTTACCTAATTCGCATTTGTAGGTTTTCGACTTGTCGGGGGTGTACATTTTTTTCCATATATATCACTAACTTTTGCCCGAACCCTTTTGGTTCATCGGGATGCCTTTATTTTTGCCTTGGCCAGTCGACCTAGTGGGTCTCATTTATGCGTAGTATTTTTTAACTATGTCCGCGTTCATAGGGTGCGGGAAATCTTCTCCGTCAATAGTGGTCAATATCATGACTCCGTCGAAGAATATTGCTTTGACTACAAATGGCCCCTCGTAGGTGGGAGTCTATTTGCCCATGAGATCTCTTTGTGGTAGGATGATGCGCTTGACTACTAGATCACCAACTTGGTACACTATGTGCTTGACTTTCTTATTTAAGGCTTTGATCACGCGTTTTTGATATATCTGTCCATGGCAGATGGCTGCGGGTATTTTCTCATCAATCAAATTTATTTGGTCAAGCCGAGTCTGGACCTATTCATCTTCGTCTAACTCCGCATCCTTCAAAACTCTAAGTGAAGGAACCTGAACCTCGAAAGGTAAGACCGCTTCCATACCATATACGAGAGAGAATGCGGTTGCCCCTATGGATGTTCGTACTGAAGTGCGATAACCGTGAAGAGAAAATGGCAACATCGCATGCCAATCCTTATACTTCACTGTCATCTTTTGTATAATCTTCTAAAGGTTTTTGTTGGCGGCTTCCACAACGCCATTCATCTTTGGCCGATAAGGAGACGAATTATGATGTTTTATCTTGAACTACGTGCAGAGTTCGGTGATCATATTATTATTGAGATTGATACCATTGTTTGTGATAATTCTTTCGAGGACGCCATACCGACAAATGAGATTATGCTTGATGAATCGAGCCACGACATTCTTGGTAACAGATGCAAACGAGGCTGCCTCTATCCACTTGGTAAATTAATCGATAATGACGAGGATAAAACGATGCCCATTAGAAGCGGTCAGTTTAATTTCTCCAATCATATCAATGCCCCACATCGCGAAAGGCCACAGAGCATTTAGGACATTTAATGAAACTGGAGGTACATGTACTTTATCTGCATATATCTTGCATTTGTGGCATGATTAGGAATAGCGATAATAATTGGCTTCCATAGTGGACCAATAGTATCCTGCTCTCTGAATTTTCTTAGCCAATGTATGTCCACTGGAATGAGTACCAAAGGCACCTTTGTGCAGTTCCTCCATGATTCTTTCAATTATCTTCTTGTCTACACACCGAAGTAAGGCTAAATTATGGCTTCGTTTGTATAGAATGTCGTTATTTAGAAAGAACTTAGCGGCGAATCTTCTTAGAAACTTCTTATCATTGACAAATGCCCCTCAGGGTATTCTTGAGCCTTGAGATACCTCTTCACTTCGTTGAACCAAGGCTCCTCTTCTACAACTTTAGTATCAAGTTCACAATAATATGTCAGTTCGTCTAACCTTTCAATAGTAATATGAGGAGCTTCTTTGTCCCATCTAACTTTGAACGTGGACTGCCAACCGATTCTCTTCTCGTGGAATATGCTCAAAAGTAATTTCTTTGAAGTAAGGGATCCGACTCAACATGTGTTCTTGATATAGAATGAGATTCAGATGCTTCATGTCCCAATCTCCCTTAACTTGACTGATCACCAAAACTGAGTCTCCATATACTTGCAAGAATTTGATCCTCAAATCGATAGAAGCTTTGATACCCATGATGCATGCTTCATATTCAGCAATATTGTTGGTGCAATCGAAACATAATCTGGCGGTGAAAGGTGTATGGTCGCCCTTGGGAGAGATGATCACAACGCCAATACCATTTCCAAGGGCATTGGAAGCTCCATCAAAAACCATGGTCCATCGGGATCCTGGCTTAGGTCTTTCATTCGGTCCAGGCTCTTCGTAATTGATAATTAGCATAATATTCTCGTCCGAAAACTCAAAATTCATAGACTAGTATTCATCTACGGCTAGATGAGCCAAATGATCGGCTACTACTCTTCCTTTGATTGCCTTCTGGGTAGTTTACTGAATGTCGTACTCGGTCAAGATCATTTTCCATCTTGCTATTCTTCCGGAGAGAGCAGGTTTCTCAAATATGTATTTTATTGGATCCATCTTAGAGATCAACAAAGTGGTATGAGTCAACATATACCATCTTAGTCGGTGAGCTGCCCAAGCCAAAGCGCAACAAGTTTTCTCGAGCAGGGAGTATCTTGTTTCACAGTCGGTAAACCTTTTGCTAAGGCAGTATATTGCATACTCTTTTCGAGCATACTCGTAATGTTGCCCCAACACACACCCCATTGAATTTTCTAACACTATTAAGTACATGATTAGAGGTCTTCCTTTAATTAGTGGCATCAGGATAGGAGGCTCTTGAAGGTATTCCTTCATTTTATCGAAGGCGGTCTGACAATCGTCGTTCCATTCCGCTACTTGATCTTTCTTCAGTAGTTTGAAGATTGGCTCACAAGTAGAAGTTATATGTGCAATAAATCTGGAAATGTAGTTCAAACGTCCTAGGAAGCCTCTTATTTCTTTCTCGGTGCGGGGCGCCTACATTTCTTGAATAGCTTTAACTTAGCGGGATCAACTTCAATACCTTTACCACTAATGATGAAACCTAAGAGTTTACTGGATCTTACTCCAAAGGTACATTTGTTCAGATTCAACCTTAATTTGTATTTCTTCAGTCTATCGAACATCTTATGCAGATGATCCGGATGTTCTTCTTCAGTTTGTGATCGAGCTATCATGTCGTTGATGTATACCTCTATCTCGTAATGGATCATATCATGGAATAAAGCTATCATAGCATGCTGATATATTGCGCCAACATTCTTCAACTTGAATGGCATAACCTTGTAACAGAAAGTGCCCTATTGTGTGACAAAAGTAGTTTTCTCCATATCTTCGGGAGCCATCTTGATTTAATTGTAACTAGAGAAACCATCCATGAAAGAGAATACTGTTAGAACATAGTTTGGTTCTACATCTTCTAAAGAGGTTTTGATGATAACAAATATACTATTGATGACAATTATGTTCTGACTCTGATAGATAAATATTTTGTATTGTTGTCTTCTGGTTGTTAATGTGTACAGATGAAGTTCTGGTTCTGGAAGAACAAGTTACATTTTTGACAATAAGAATAAGTTCTGATTGATAAGAAAGATACGCTTTAAAAAGCAATCTTCAAATTCTCACGCTCATTTGAAGAAATTCTGCTCAGTTCAAGTTACTCTTTTGAAAACACCACGCTGCATCTCAAACTCTGATATCTATTTTTCTGGCTGCATTTCATACTTTGTTCTGATGCGTTACTAAACTCATATGGAAATATTCAAAATAATGGATGTTTGCAGACAAGATCTATATTTATGGAAAGGAGCACTTAATGCATTTATCAACATTCCTTTTGTAAACTCTGGTAACTCCCAACAGATTAAATAAATTGCCTATATAAAGGAGCATCACCTTCAAGCTTCGTGCGCAGAATCTCACTCTCTAAAAAACAACTCTAAAGCACACATCGTATTTTCTTTAAAGTTGTTTTATTATTTTTGTGTCTAAATAGTGTATACATCATAGTTGTGATATAGCTTGTAAGTAGCATTGTTAACACATATTTTTGCTATAAACTGTTTGTACTGTTAGATACCAAGTTGTGGTAAGATCTCAAGAAGACGTTGGCAGTTGTCATCGTGGTTGTAATCAAAGACTTGATTAGTGGATTAAGACCTCGTTGAGAGAGGCAAATTACCTTGACAGGTGGACTGGAGTAGTTTGAGTTCAAACGAACCAGGATAAAAATAACTTTGTCAAATTGTTTTAAATTCAAAACCTCAATTCAAACCCCCTTTTCTTATGTTTTTCAACCTTCAATTGGTATCAGAGCGCCTGGTTCTGGGTTCTACTACTTAATCGTGTTACATAAAATATCCATCTAGAAAAACACTACGGTAGAACATGTTCAGAACAACAATGATCACTATGATGACAAAGACAGAATCAGCGGCAGACCCCCAATGTTTGATGGAGAAAACTTCGATTACTGGAAGACATAATCGAAAGTTTCTTTATGGCTCATGATGCTGATCTCTGGGACATGATAACAAATGGCTATACTCACCCTGTTGACGCAAGTGGTCAGATGATTGAAAGGAAGAAAATGTCAGATCTGAAGAAGAAGGAATTCAAAAATTAGCACAAAGCCAGAACTATCCTCCTAAGTGTTATCTCGTACACTGAGTATGAGAAGATCACAAATAGAGACTCAGCTAAGAACATCTTCAACTCCTTAATAATGACACATGAAGGCAACACGCAGGTCAAAGAAACAAAAGCCCTTGCTCTCATTCAGAAGTACGAAGCATTCAAAATGGAGGAAGATGAAAATGTTGAAGCAAAGTTCTCCAGGTTTCAAATTCTGGTAGTTGGTCTAAAAGTTCTGGACAAAGGATATTCTATTACAGATCATTTAAAGAAAGTAATCAGAAGTCTACCCAAGAAATGGAGACCCATGGTGACAGCTCTTAAGCTTGCAAAAGATCTGAATAAGATCTCTCTAGAAGAACTCATCAGCTCTTTAAGAAGTCACGAGATAGAATTAGAAGAAGATGAGTCCCAGAAGAAAGGTAAGTCTATTGCTCTTAAATCTAACAAAAAATATGATTCTAAAGCTTTTTAGGCTGAAGAAGAAAACTCTGGAGGATCATCATCAGAAGAAGATGAGTTATCTCTGTGTAGCAGAAAAAACTGCGAGTATAAGCCATTGAATTGACTTAACTAAAAAAATAACAAAAGAGTCGCCACTACGCTATCATTTTATCCAAAAGACTAGGAAAAAGAGCGAATAAAATCCTAACAAAAAAAGATCAGAGATCTGGGACCGGCGGTTAATTCGCCACCGTGCTTTTCAACCTTTTTGAAAATTTGTATATGTGCTAAAAAAAGATATGTACAAAAGTGTATGGAAAGATGAGAAAAAAAGTATTTTTTAAAATTTTTGGTTTGATAGAACTTCTAATGAGTTCCAGGCCTACATACCAACAATGTGCAATGTTGAAATCAAAACCAAGTAGTACGGCTAAAAAAGACCAAACTTGTGTGTTGGTTGATTTTAGGAAAACTTTTGTTAGAAAAGCCACAAAGGGCTCAAAAAAGTTTGAATGAGGTTAGTGTTTTTTAGTCTTAACAAAAGAAAAGTCAAAGTATTATTAAATGGATTGGAAGTTTATTAAGAAAAGAAGTTTGAAAATTCATGGACCTAAGCCCAAGTTTTTTTTAAAGCGGTTTGAGTTTTGAAAACAACAATCCTTTGAAAAAGAGGGAAGATTTTGAAAATTAAAGAATGAGGAGGAGATGAAGAGGCTAGCCTATGTACATAAAGTAAAAGTTAAGGGTAAAGAAAGATCTAACCGGGTGAAAAGACTAGTACTTGACATCAAGCGCCAATACCACATCCCATCCTTTGGATTACCACATAAGCAACAAATAACCAGACAAAAAAAAACAAAGCTTCGGATAAATCAATGCTTCAGATGAAATTATATCTCTCGAAAATTGGGCAGCATAACGATTGTATTTGGAGGAAATCCACTCATGATTGAGTATAAATGGAATAACCTGAATACAAAGATAATAACCAGACAACACAGAATAACACCAAGCGAACAAAATTCTCCAAGCAGAGGTAGAGGTCCTAATCCTAAGTCCAAATATCAAGCGTCGAGCATAGAGATAGTAACCAAGTCCAATTAAAAGTTTTTTATGTTTAAGTTGAATTATTAGGTATTTTTTGGAAAAGGAAAAATAAAGCTCAAGTGAGCAAATTCAAAATAACTAGAAAATAAAATGCTCAAGTGGGCAAAGAAAAAATGGCATAAAAATAAATGCTCAAGTGAGCAAAGAAAAAATGTCATAAAATGTAAATGCTAAAATAAAATGCATAAAGTAAAGAGCATGAAAATAAAAGCGGAAAGTAAAGAGCGGAAAATAAAAGCCAATTAATAATGGTTAGCAAGATGACCATCTTGAAACTTGTCAAGTATATCATCGAATTGTTAATTGTTAGTCGTCAGCAAGGTGACCATCTTGAAACTTACGCATGAAGACTTGCCAGAAGCTTGATAGAATCTGTAACACCCCATTTCTACCCAACGTTTATTATAAAATCAGAGTGCGGAAATTTTAAACTAAAAACATGGGATGCCACATTTCAACATTAACAACACAAACAGATAAGATACATAACACTTTTTAATTTGGAGGATCTCATAACAACTTTCAATAACTTTCAAACAAAATACTTTTTATTACTACGCAGCGGAATTCATAGTTATACAACATAATATATTATACTAATAACAAACTGTAACATGTTATTCAACTTTCAACATACTTAACAACTTTTATCTCACAACATCACTTAAGATTCAACAATCATACTAATATCATCAAGAGTCAACAATATAACGACATAGACAGAAATATCCCCGAGTGTTACGACGAGCAAAGACACCGACTTGAACCGACATCAACTAATTCTTCCATTCTTGGATACCTGCACGTTACCAATATAAAGGTAACGGCCAACAAAATAGAAAGGGTGAGATATCGAATAATATAAGCGAAAGTACGATAATTCATATGCTTAGGTAAAGAAACATACAATAATTACTACTTTAATCGATAACACATAATATCTACCAAACAACATTCTAGTCAACAACATATAATATCCACCCAACAACATAGAATCAACAACATATAATATCCACCAAACAACATAGAATCAACAACATATAATATCCGCCAAACAACATAGAATCAACAACGTATAATATCCACCAACAACATAGAATCAACAACATATAATATCCACCAAACAACATAGAATCAACAACAACTTAAATGCGACTCAATGCAACTCGACAAATGCAAATGCATGTGGATCCATTTGGAGCAAAACTCCCAACGTAAAAATATGCCAGGTTATCGAGGCATTCAACAAGGCATAAGCCTTCAACTTACAACGTGGTGCCAATCCAGGCCAACTTACAACGTGGTGCCAATCCAGGCCAACTTAATAATGCACATGCTATGTATGATACACCGACCACAACATCAACAACAACTTAAAACAACAACTTAATCATGCATTAACTGCATCAACTTAATCAACACGATCAACTTCGACCTCAACAACTATCAACAACGTCAACAAAATGCAACTTATAATTAACATAATCAACTTCAACTTCAACAATAATTAACAACTTCAACAACAATTAGTAATAACAACCACAATATAATTTATAATTAACACGATCAAATTCAACCTCAATAACAATTAACAACTTTGACAACAATTAGCAATGTTCACAATAATACAATTATAATTTAATTCAATCAACTTCATCTTCATTTTGCCGCATAATTTACTTGTTCTTAAATCATCCAATTCGTACATAAACAACAACGATTCTTGTACCAACAATCAAGCATCTAATGCGAAATTCAACAAAATGACACTATTTTAATTAACTACCCGTATATTCGAACTATCCCGTAAAGTTTCGTTCAATTCCGATAAACTATTTTCTCCGCTTAATTTCACCGACAGTGTAGTTTTCTGCACTATTTTCAGTTTTCTGCAACTTTACTACTTAGTATTAATTGTCCTATTAATTAATTCTGATAGGTTATTAATAATCTTGCATTATTATGAATCATGTTATTAATTAACATATACTACTAGATACCCCTGCACTGTTAATCATACTCTGCTGATGTAATTCTTTCCACTCATGCTAGTATATTTTCTGCATTATATGAAGCATTCCTTAATATATATTTGTTTTTATACTACTTGTTGCAATTTTATTCTTCCTAGCACTGTTTTCCATTCACAAGTCACTAACCAACACTCATCAACCCACGTGGCACAAAGCCACACGCCCCACTTGGCCCTGAGGCGGACGCCTCTTCTCTCCTAAGGGCTTGGAGACGATCGTCTCCCTCTCCACCTCTCCCAATGAGGCGGACGCCTCCACACTCTCCTCACCAGGAAGGCGGTCGCCTCCTCCTATATGTTCATCCAATTAATTCTCAAACTTCGTCTAATTCCAATAATTAAATCTTTAATTAACTAATTAATTAAATTTGGGGCGTTACAACTCTCCCCCACTTAGAATATTTTCGTCCTCGAAAATCTATCCGACACAACCTTCCTTAGCATCACATTCGCATCCAATCTTTCGATTCAACAACAACCCATCCATGGCTTAAATCCACAACTTATATCTCAATCTTCCAATGCTCTTGCAACATAATCCTTACTAACTCGCCAACCATTTTGGCAATATCTTGAAACAACGTCTTATAATATAGCAACAACCTTCACTTGCTCATACTCAACTTATACAACATTGCAGCATTATCCTAGCAACATCTTCAACACTGAAATACTTATACAAAATCCTTATTCTCATACTCTGAGGTCATTCATTCACAAAATACCAACAACCCTCCTAATTCTCATCAACTCAAAAGCAACTACTTTGAGACAATCACCTTACAACATAGTAACAACTACTACTCACTTACTTTCTTGTACACCATGGTATCCTCACCTTAACAACATTCTTGTCGTAGCATCCACCACTTACTTACCATTAAGATAGCAAAACAATTTTATATCATCCAACATGATCCAGTCTACTATCAACAAGAGATTAAGGGTGATCAGTTCCTCAATTTGTCAATAGATAGCAGACAACCATAATAGAGATTAAACCGTCGTTACTAACATTAATAGTATTCTTTTCCCAACTTGCATCCATGATTCAAGGATCCCAACAACTCCCAACAACTTCTACAACTTTCGAAATCAATCCCAATAATTCTACAGCATGGCCTATTTAAACAATCAACTTACTAAATTCTATCTCATAGAAACTATTCTTTTTCAATACATTCCAACTTTTCAAACAACCAAATCTTAAATTCTTACCACCTTCGAATTCGTGAAACGGCAAAGCTCCTACAACGTTTGCACCGTATCCGTCGGTAACATACTAATCTGATATCTCTCAACTAAACACATCCGAGAAGCAAAGCTTCTCCCCCACTTAGCTTCAACTTAATTCCTGCAAATAGTCAAACAAAAAGAAACAAGTACCAACAGTGTTCCACACACATGTCGCGTACGAAGGAAGTAAACAACGTTAGACAACACTGGCCGGACAGACCGACCTGCTCTGATACCACTAATGTAACACCCCATTTCAACCCAACGTTTATTATAAAATCAGAGTGCGGAAATTTTAAACTAAAAACATGGGATGCCACATTTCAACATTAACAACACAAACAGATAAGATACATAACACTTTTAATTGGAGGATCTCATAACAACTTTCAATAACTTTCAAACAAAATACTTTTTATTACTACGCAGCGGAATTCATAGTTATACAACATAATATATTATACTAATAACAAACTGTAACATGTTATTCAACTTTCAACATACTTAACAACTTTTATCTCACAACATCACTTAAGATTCAACAATCATACTAATATCATCAAGAGTCAACAATATAACGACATAGACAGAAATATCCCCCCGAGTGTTACGTATCAGAGCAAAGACACCGACTTGAACCGACATCAACTAATTCTTCCATTCTTGGATACCTGCACGTTACCAATATAAAGGTAACGGCCAACAAAATAGAAAGGGTGAGATATCGAATAATATAAGCGAAAGTACGATAATTCATATGCTTAGGTAAAGAAACATACAATAATTACTACTTTAATCGATAACACATAATATCTACCAAACAACATTCTAGTCAACAACATATAATATCCACCCAACAACATAGAATCAACAACATATAATATCCACCAAACAACATAGAATCAACAACATATAATATCCGCCAAACAACATAGAATCAACAACGTATAATATCCACCAACAACATAGAATCAACAACATATAATATCCACCAAACAACATAGAATCAACAACAACTTAAATGCGACTCAATGCAACTCGACAAATGCAAATGCATGTGGATCCATTTGGAGCAAAACTCCCAACGTAAAAATATGCCAGTTATCGAGGCATTCAACAAGGCATAAGCCTTCAACTTACAACGTGGTGCCAATCCAGGCCAACTTACAACGTGGTGCCAATCCAGGCCAACTTAATAATGCACATGCTATGTATGATACACCGACCACAACATCAACAACAACTTAAAACAACAACTTAATCATGCATTAACTGCATCAACTTAATCAACACGATCAACTTCGACCTCAACAACTATCAACAACGTCAACAAAATGCAACTTATAATTAACATAATCAACTTCAACTTCAACAATAATTAACAACTTCAACAACAATTAGTAATAACAACCACAATATAATTTATAATTAACACGATCAAATTCAACCTCAATAACAATTAACAACTTTGACAACAATTAGCAATGTTCACAATAATACAATTATAATTTAATTCAATCAACTTCATCTTCAGCTTTTGCCGCATAATTCTACGGTTCTTAAATCATCCAATTCGTACATAAACAACAACGATTCGGCTGTACCAACAATCAAGCATCTAATGCGAAATTCAACAAAATGACACTATTTTAATTAACTACCCGTATATTCGAACTATCCCGTAAAGTTTCGTTCAATTCCGATAAACTATTTTCTCCGCTTAATTTCACCGACAGTGTAGTTTTCTGCACTATTTTCAGTTTTCTGCAACTTTACTACTTAGTATTAATTGTCCTATTAATTAATTCTGATAGGTTATTAATAATCTTGCATTATTATGAATCATGTTATTAATTAACATATACTACTAGATACCCCTGCACTGTTAATCATACTCTGCTGATGTAATTCTTTCCACTCATGCTAGTATATTTTCTGCATTATATGAAGCATTCCTTAATATATATTTGTTTTTATACTACTTGTTGCAATTTTATTCTTCCTAGCACTGTTTTCCATTCACAAGTCACTAACCAACACTCATCAACCCACGTGGCACAAAGCCACACGCCCCACTTGGCCCTGAGGCGGACGCCTCTTCTCTCCTAAGGGCTTGGAGACGATCGTCTCCCTCTCCACCTCTCCCAATGAGGCGGACGCCTCCACACTCTCCTCACCAGGAAGGCGGTCGCCTCCTATATGTTCATCCAATTAATTCACACCCACGCACGTAATGACCACATGCATACTGTAATTAAATCGATCTAGTTTCTTCTTAATACAATTACATGAAACAATTAATTTTAATAGTATATTCCAAAGAATAATATTTTATCGACGAAATCGGATTAAAAGATAATTAAGCAGCCCTAAACCCCACATACGAACCATCCTACAATCGATTATAAAACCCAACCCCACCCTTACCGTGGATTGACGGAACTCGAAATTCGATCGAATAACGGAACTCTCTGACAAAGAACGATCCTCACTAGCACCTTGTTTCCAACCTTTCTTCCTTTCCTCTCCTTCTGGTCTTTCTCCATGGCTAGGGTTTTCTCTTTGTTTTTGCAAGCAACATTCACTCCTTATTTTACTAGGTTAATTCAATATATAGTAGCTTCTGATAAAATTGTTTTATTAAATAATTCTCCCCAAAAATACTAATTTTCTCTTATAATTAATATACCACATTTAATTTATTAATTCCAAATAATAGAATAATTCTAGTATTCTTTTTATTCTAACTATTAGCCTTATATTTCTCCTTTTATATCTCTTATTTATTTAAACCTAATTCCTTCTCTTATAATTAAATCCAACTAATAATATTATTACAATAATAATAAAATAGTAATAATAATAATAATATTTCTATTATTTCTACTCAACTTAATTTTCACACCTCTTTTCTATATTTCTAACACCAAATAAATAACTCTATTAATTCCACACTTATTTCTAATATTATTTTCAATAATATTCTACCACCGAATTAATTCATCACTAATTATTCTAGTTAATTAATCTCTACTCATAATAATAGTAATTCTCCGACTAAACTAATTATTTCACTTAAATAAACTAGTCCAATAAATAAATACTATTATTCTTAATATTAATCCTCCAATTACACCAACCAAATAATCCGGCTTAAACTTAATAATCCAAATATGTCTCTTAAATAATGCCAATAAATCCAATTACTCCAATTAATTCTCAAACTTCGTCTAATTCCAATAATTAAATCTTTAATTAACTAATTAATTAAATTTGGGGCGTTACAGAATCAACGCGACCACACGACAAGTTTCACTTGATCAAAGATGATTGAGAATTTCAAATGGACAAGGTTAGTGGAAACTTGCCAGAATCTTGACTAGAAATCAAAGCGACCACACGAAAAGCACCACAAGTGTTGAACCAAAATCAAATCTCAAGTCATCTTTTGGGGCTTATGTTAGAACATTGAAGTTCATGTCACCAATTGATCACTTTTTCCGAGTCGGGACAAAATAAAAATAAGATGAAGAAGAAGCAATGTAGCGCTATGTTAAGCAATTGTTGTGTGGCTTATGTAGAAGCCACCCTACAACAAGGCCAGTCAATGGTGATATGTGTGTTGAAAAATCAAACGAGAAGAATGATATGTAGATCATCTTCTAATGTTTGTCAACACATGTAAAAAAAAAGAAAGGGATAAGATGAAGAGGGATGGGAAATGATAGATCAACTTGGATTATCTTCTCAAATTTCTTCCATCTTTAAGTTCAACCACTGATCTTGGTGGATTAAGGCACAAAATATATTATTGACTCAAAGCACCAAGAATTAACTGTATAATTAATCCTTTGGTATATTTGAATCACCAATACATTTCTCCAACCTCATCAACACCCAAAGTCCATTGGGATTAAAGAGGAATTAGGTGTTCAAGACTACAATGCAAGGCAATCTCATCTAAAGAATGCAGTAGAAGAAGAGTAAATATAAAAAACAAGTCAAAAAACAAGTGAAAATCACATTTTACACTTTGTGCAATCGATTGCATCGGGATGCAAATTAATTGCATCAACACAAGTTTTCAAAAAAAATTCAAAACGAAGCTCGTGCAATCGATTGCACTACAGTGCAAATCGATTGCTTACTGTAAAAAACTAACAAATCACATTTCTAAAGGGCAAATCCTTGTTCAAACTTTTCCACAAACACCTTGTGTGTCTTGATTCAATTGAGCATGAAAATTCCACCAACCTTTTGAGAAATTAACATCAATGGAACTAAAAACAAGTTTTCTCAATGAATCAAACCACAAAAATTATCAAGAGATCACATTGTAAGAGATGAAGATCAACACTCACCACTTGTAGATCTTGAGAAAAATTTGCAAGAGTAACACTTCAAATTGCTTCAATTAAACTTCAAAAATCATAATCACAAGCCTAGATCTAAAGAATTGATGAAGAAAAAGAGAGTGGATGGAGGTTTAGCTCAAAGAATTAGAGAATTCCAATGAAGAATTCACTAATCTTTATGAAGAAGAAAGAGCTTTGAGTGAATTGGGTGAATTAGGGAAAATGAGAGAATGAAGAGAGTAGAGAAATATTTTGGCAAGGTGAGTTTGGCTATCAAAAGCTTGAAATTTGAATGAGAGGAGGCCTCTATTTATAAGGTTTTGGTTTGGGAATGAGTGGTGGGTTGGAGTTTGGTTTTGAAATTAGAATTAGGCTTCGAAATTGATTTTGGAGCCAAATTTGAAATAATTCATGCCTAATTTCGAAATTAAAAGAAAATAAAAAAAGAAATTGGAGCCCAAGCCCACAAAACTTGAAAATTGCAGAATTTTTCAGATTTTTGTGCAGTGCAATCGATTGCACTCTAGTACAAATCGATTGTACTGAGTTTTTTTTTGAAATTTTGCTGAAAATAACAGTTAGCAATCGATGCTCCTTAGTGAAAATCAATTGCACTACAAAAAGAATACAAAAATTGGTCTAAAAACAAGTGTGGGGTAAAACACTGAAAAACTTATACTTGTTAGATCATTTGGCTTGATACCTACAAAATACAAATATACAAAGACAAAAGCAAATACTTTTGGTATTTTAACTCAAAGGTTAGAAAAATGTAAACCACAAATATACAAAATACACAGTTAAGTAGCTTTGTAATCCCTTGAGAGCAAACTTAAGAATAGGACTAGCGGGAGAACCAACCTTTGTCTGTGATCTTGATATATTATGATAATGAAATGATGGAAATCCATAGGGCAAAAATTGGGGTACAACACTCTGCTTTCCATAAGAGTTCAACAACTCTGGAAGAATAGACAGAGGAAGTTCAGGAATCCCAGAAGATCTAGCAACTTCTCCCATTCATCCTCTTGACACAAAAAATCAAGAAGCAAAGAAGTTGTCTGCTAAGAGTGTAAGGAACCTGGTCACTACAAAAGCGAGTGTCCTAAGCTTCAAAAGAGAAACTGAGGAAGAGGTTTGACAAAGAAAAGAAGAAAAGTCTTATGGCAACATGGGACGATTTAGATTCGTCTGAAGCATCGTCAGAATCAGAAGATGCAAGAGCCAATCTAACTATAATGGCCAACATAGCTGACAACTCAGATTCCTTTGAATCTGATTCTGATACTGAAGAGGTATTTCCAAATTTTGCTGTTAATTTCTCTAAAGCTGAATTAGCAGAAAGCTTATCTAAAATACTTGAAAACTATCAGAAGCTTCAAATCAAATACAAGAATCTAAAATGGAATCTTATATCTGATTCTGAAGGTACTAATAAATTTGAAACAGAAAATTCTGAGCTTAAAGAAATCATTTCTAAACTAAAAATTGAAAACTCTATTTTTAAAGAAAATCTACAAAAAGATCAAGAAAAATCTATTTCAGAAGTTCTAAGTAATTTTGATAATATTATAAAAGAATATGACATTGGGTTTCAAGAGTTTATTGCTAATAGCATAGACAGAAGCAAGAAGGCTTCAATAATCTATAAAGTTAGTAGAAATAATAGGAAAGGTTTAAGATATGTGCCTTCTAAAAACGAAAAAACCTTATTCTGAAGTAGATGACTTGGCCATTAAATACACTCCTCTGAAATCACACTTCACTTATGGTCATCCTCATGAAACAGAACTTCACATATTGTACGAAATCTTATGTTAAATGAAAGTTCAAACAGAACTTTAGAAACTCTAACCAAAAAGGACCCAAAAGGATATGGGTACCTAAGGACAAAATAATGTATATTGCAGATGTCTTTGACAGCAAAGTTGAAACACCAATCTTGGTACCTGGACTCTGGATGCTCTCGACACATGATGGGAAAAAAGCATATGTTCCAAAGTCTGGAACTTAAAGCTGGTGGTTACGTAGGTTTCGGAGGCAACCAAAAGGGTAAAATCATTGGCTCTGGAACTATCGATAACGGTTCTTTATCCTCTATTACTAATGTTCTATTAGTAGATGGATTAATACATAATCTGTTATCCATAAGTCAATTAAGTGATAACGGTTATGATATAATCTTTAATCAAAAGTCTTGTAAAGTTGTTAGTCAGAAAGATGGAACAATCCTCTTTAATGGTAAAAGGAAAAACAACATTTATAAAATCAAACTTTCTAAACTTAAGAGTCAGAATGTTAAATGCCTTATGTCTGTGGACAATGAGTAATGGGTCTGGCACAAACGATTGAGACATGTTAGTATGAGAAGAATATCTCATATTAATAACTTATTCTAGTCATAGGACTTCCAAATTTGAAGTTCAGCTCAGATGCTCTGTGTGAAGCTTGTCAAAAAGGCAAATTTGCAAAACCTCCTTTTAAATAAAAAAAATGTTGTTTCTACCTCTAGGCCATTAGAACTTCTGCATATCAATCCATTTGGACCAGTGAAAACTGCATCCATCAGTGGCAAGAAGTATGGATTGGTGATCGTAGATGACCATAGCAGATGGACATGGGAAAAGTTCTTAAGACACAAGGATGTGTCACATTCTGTGTTTGCTAACTTTTGTAATGTAGTCCAAAATGAAAGAGTTTAGAATTGTAAAAGTCAGAAGTGATCATGGTGGAGAATTTGAAAATAAAGATTTTGAAAAACTCTTTAATGAAATTGGTATTTATCATGATTTTTCTTGTCCTAGAACTCCACAAAAAATGGAGTCGTAGAACGTAAAAACAGAACTTTACAAGAAATGGCTCGAACCATGATAAATGAGACTAACATTGCTAAACAATTATAGGCAGAAGCAGTGAACACAACATGTTATATCCAAAATAGAATCTCTATAAGACCTATTATGGAGAAGAATCCTTATGAATTGTGGAAGAACAGGAAGCCCAACATTTCTAATTTTCACCCGTTTGGATGTACTTGTTTCATTTTGAATACAAAAGATTATCTAAATAAATCTGATGCTAAGGCACAAAAGTGTTTAATGTTAGGATATTCTGAACTCTCAAAAGGATACATAGTATATAATACTGAAACACGAATTGTGGAAGAATCTATTAATGTCAGATTTGATGATAAGCTTGGCCCTCAAAAGTCAAAGCAAAAAGATTCTCTTGCAGATATAGAAGTTAAAATGTTATGATCAGAAGATAGTAGTGATAAAGAAACAAGTTCTGAAGAAACATCTGAAGAACCCAATCAGAAGAAACCATCTAGAAGCAGCATAGCTCATCCTGAAGAAATGATTTTGGGAAAGAAAGATGATCCAATCAGAACTAGATCAACATTCAGAAATTCTGAAGAATCTCTCATGGGTATGGTGTCCTTGATTGAACCAACTTCTATAGACGAATCTCTTCAAGACAATGACTAGATCGTGGCAATGCAACAAGAGCTAAATCAATTCACCAGAAACGATGTATGGGATCTTGTAACCAAACCAAAAGGCTTCAACATTATTGGAACTAAGTGGGTCTTTAGAAACAAACTTAATGAACAAGGAGAAATAGTCAGAAACAAAGCTCGAATGGTAGCACAAGTTTATAGTTAACAAGAAGAAATAGACTATACAAAAACCTTTGCTCCAATATCATCAGACTTTTAATTTCATATGCTGTTAATCACAATATCATAGTTTATCAGATTGATGTAAAAAGTGCATTTCTAAATGGTTACATTGATGAAGAAGTATATGTGGATCAACCCCCTGGTTTTGAAAACTCAAAACATCCAGATTTTGTTTATAAGCTCAAAAAATATTTATACGGTCTAAAACAAGCTCCCAGAGCTTGGTATGAAAGACTAAGTAATTTTCTTTTAGAAAAAGATTTTACCAGAGAGAAAGTGGACACATTTATTTTGTAAGACATTTAAAAATGATATTCTGATATGTCAAATTTATGTTGATGACATAATTTTTTGTTCTACTAAAGCCTACCTTGGGAGAGAATTTGCTAAGTCTATGCAGGCATAGTTTGAAATGAGTCTCATGGGTAAACTCAATTCTTTATGGGAATTCAAATAAATCAAACCTCAGAAGCAACTTACAGACATCAGAGTAAGTATTTTAAAGAACTTCTGAAGAAATTTGACATGTCAGATAGCAAGCCTGCTAAAACTCTTATGCATCCCACGTGTATCTTGGAAAAGGAAGAGGTAAGTAAGAAAGTAGAACAGAAGATCTACAGAGGTATGATTGGCTCTCTCCTATATTTAACTACTTCAAGACCTGACATTCTCTATAGTGTTTGTCTCCGTGCTAGATTCCAATCAGATCCTAGAGAAACTCACTTAACAACTGTTAAGCGAATTCTCAAGTATTTGAAAGTTACTACCAATCTTGGTTTGTGTTATATAAAATGCATAGAATACAAACTTGTAGGATACTGTAACGCAGACTTTGCTGGAGGCAGAATAGAAAGAAAAAGCACTTCTAGAAGCTGTCAGTTTCTAGGAGAAAATCTGATAACTTGGTCTAGCAAAAGGCAAACCACCATTGCACTATCAACTGCAAAAGCGGAATATATAGTTGCAGCAGGGTGTAGCACTCAGATGCTCTGGATGAAAAGTCATCTTGAGGACTTTCAGATATTTGAGAGTAACATCCCTATCCTTTGTGATAACACTTCTGCTATTTGCTTATCTAAAAATCCTATTTTACACTCTAGATTTGAACATATAGAAATTAAACATCATTTCATTAGGGACTATATTCAAAAGGGAATTATTTTATTAAAATTTATTGACAGACCATCAATGGGATGATATTTTTACAAACCCCTTTCTGAAGATAAGTTCAATTTCATTCTGAGACATCTCAAGAGAATAATGAACAATTTAATCGTATGTTCATTCTCATAGTATTATGAACACGTTGTCCTTCAAAATCTGAACAGTGTTCAAAACGATAGATGAAACAGTTGAGTTGATGCATTGAGGCACTGTTCACATCGGTAACTGTTCTCTAAATCTTCACGCTATCTTATGTGTCAGCAATCATTACGTTTATTAAGCATTATTTTTTTTCATTAAATTTAATTAATTGCATGTTTTCAAAAAAAAATAATCTATATGTACTCAACCTTTAACTCTGTTTCAAAACCATCGTTTCAAAACCTTATTTGCATTCCTCTCTCTCTCTCTCTCTCTCTTTGAAAACCCTTATTTTTCAAACCCTACTTCTTGAGAACAATGGCTTCATCATCATCCCAACTAAAACTACCTGGCTGAACATCGATTGATAGGATATATCAATGAAGTCGCCATCGAACATTTTTTATCCTGCGGGAGGAGAAAGGAAAACATCGAGTAAACTTGAGAGGGAAGAAATCACGGTCTTATGACCGAGAGATCTGGGTAAGGGAGTCTGTTATGCGAGGGGAAAGGATTAGAACCCCACACACCCGTAGTACTCTATGGTATCCACTTCTATTTTCTATCTAAGGGTTGTGTTATATCTATCTATCACTTAATCGCTACAATGCATGTGAAAGAGCGGAAAATAAAGAAAACAATGGGAAAAGAAGGTAGTTTTTACAAGTAGTGCTCGATCGATCCCCGTGATAAGATGCCTATGTATTCCCTCGTGTAATGGGAAAGTCAGAGCACTGTAGTTCGGCTTACTTGTTTTGGTGGGTTTTGTGTTTTTTATATTTCTGAAAAAGGTTTTAAACACAAAAAGAAAGCCCATAGGCGAAAAAAGATTTTCATTGGTTGGTTGCTTTTACCTTTGAAAAGGAGTTAGAACCATTATTAAGTGATTTAATTTGCAAAAGAAAAAGAAAACAAGTTTTAGTTTTATTACCTGCAAAGAATGCAAAGAAACTAGGAAAATAAACAAAGGGAAACTGACTAGTTCTACCCCTAATATTTTCATGCAAAGATGGCCCTATGGTTGAGGATAAAAGTCTAAGCTCGAGGACTATCCTAACCGAGCAAACCTAAGAAAACTATCCTAACATCCACCTCGGTTGAACGATCAAGGGATGAAGAGGGATTAAGCAAACAAGTGTTTTGAAAAAAGTACACAAACAATGCAATGCACAAACAATTGTCACACAAGCGCGGGAAAAAGAGGAAGTCCCATAGTCTGCGAACGATAACGAGCATACCGTGAGTCAACCAGAAGCTGACACATCGGATTCCCGTGAAGGGTATCACCTCATGACATGAATTTTCAAGTGTGAAGAGCAATGAGTGTAGGTATCAGCAATAAATGTGAACCCCGGGAAAGCGTGGAGAGTCGGAATAGGGAACTCTTGCCACTTTTTATTATTAACTCGATAAAAGAAGCAATATGATTTGTGTGTGCTAAGCTAACACGGACTAGAACTATGTGGGGGTCGATTGCAGACCTTTTCCGCGTGCCCATTATATCATATATATATATATATATATATATATATATATATATATATATCAATAAGTATCAAAGCGGGACTTTGCTTGGTGGTGCCACTCTAGGTTGCCTAACCACTCTGACTTATGCAAGCACAAATGTAAACACTTACTGAGAATTACCTCCCTATGCACGAAAGAGGATTTTAAACAAACCAAACACAATTAACACACAATTTGTGGAATGCCTAGCTATAGGTCTTTAAACAGTGACTTTGAGCCCAACGCTCCTATCCTAATCATGGCAAAGAAAATAGTAAACCGCTACTTCTCATGATATCTAGGAAATCTGTAAGAGAAAGCGATAAACAAGGTATAGAAAATACCAAACAGATGACAAATCTGTAGAGCACCGCGAGCTAAGAAATACTCTGAAAAACTTCAAGTACTGCAACCACGCAATAAAGAAACCAGTAAGTAATGCGTGGAGGCATCAAAGCAACATCAGATTATGTATCCCACATATCCGAGGCAAATAAACCTGCACAAAATAGCAATCCAGACAATATAATGCACACACATTTGTGCAAGAAAGAAATGTATCCCACATATCTCAAATCAATCATATAACCTGCAAGAAAACCCAACAAATAGCCAATAGAATGCACACACATGTGTGCAAGCAAGACATGTATCCCACATATCTCGAATCAATCATATACCCTGCAAGAAAACCCAACAAATAGCCAATAGAATGCACACATATGTGTGCAAGCAACATGATATGCATCCCCCACATCTAAATCGATAAAACACCTACAAGAAGGTAAAAACCCAAAGATGCAGACAATAGAATGCATACACATGTGTGCAAGAAATAAGATACGCATTTGCGTATCTAAATCAAATCAAAACACATGCATGAATGGGGAACGCTAACAATGCGGACAATAGAATGTACACACATGTGTGCAAGGTCGAGATATGTATCCCACATATCCAAGTCAAACAAGGAGTAAGCTCATAATACCTTGCACATGTAACAAAGTGTTAGAAACAACAAGTTGGAGTGCCTATCAGAAACACAAGGCTCGAAAGCGATTATTCAATAGGAATGGTGCATGAAGTATAACTTCCTAATGAGGGAAGCAACTACACATTCTAGGGCTTACCTAAACATATCTAAAGATAGAGGAGAAGATTGCAACCTAATCATGCAAGGAGAACTATACGATTATCAAACTATTTCCTTGAACTACTAAAGGTTAGCTTCAAAGTTCTATTTACAACCCTAAGATGAGGTTTACATTTGTCTACACTTAAGTTGAGAAAATGTCCTAAATTTTCTAAGAAATGTATGGTATTATACTCCTACAATTAGTCACTTCAAATGACAAATGAGAAACATGCTTTCAAACATCGCAACATAATCGAAACCTGGAAATTAAGTAAGTAATTAATTCAATTAGATATAGAACTTTACAAGTCAGTAGCTAACACCTAATGGTTGATCTGAAATAAAATATACAAGAAAAATCATGATTGAAGCAAAATTATGAACAAAACTAAGTCAAAATGAATAATCGTCGTCCTAAGGATCAAATGTCATGATATCCTAATCATACAACTCGATTATGGGTTCTAAATCAATGTGTTAACTACCTAAGATGTCAACATGTTAGTCAAGAGATTAGTTGAAGGTTAGAATAAGCATCGGATACCGCATGCGAAAAGGAATTTGAAGTGTTATAGAAAAAGTTACTTCTAAACGTATTATCGAAAATCGACTAAAAACTAATGAAAACTTATCAATAAAAATTCACAAAAAATGTCAAAAATATACTAAGACATTAAAAAGTCAGAAACTTATTTTTGTTTATTTTTATGGGTCGATAGAATCGAATTCAGAAGTAAAATTGAACTATGTGTTAATATGTGAAACATAGAGTCAGTGCATTGCCTAATTCTGTAGATAGCTAAACTAATTACTATGGCACTGAGGTCCAAAACGCAGGGGGTGAGATAAGAGAAATGTCAGGCCTGGTCCATGATACACTATGCTATAAAAAACTATTTCAGATTTCCTTTTTTATGCTATGTCATATTACATTTTATTATATGCACACTATTTATCAATCAGACAAGTTATCATCAATGTCATCAGATTTTTGTTTGATATAATAATAAATAATAAAATAAAACAAAACGACCAGTCATGTAATGCCACGTCGAGGGTTCAAAATGTAATAAAAGTGAAATTCATTGGAAGGTCACTTTCTGGTCACCTTCATCGTGGTCCCTGTTCGCAGTAAAAAGAGACGAACGAGGGAATCGAATCAGAATTCGAATCTCAATCTCAAAACAATTTACTCTTTTGATTTTTTTTTTTAAAGATGCCGCGAGCATCAAGCTTAATTGTTTCCAAAACAAGAAAATGAGATGAAAAAGGGGAAAGCTGAAATACCCTAAATAAAAAAAGATATACGATGCGACTAGCATGAACTAGACGCAACGCATTGGGGAGAGACCTGAGTAAGAGGGTTTGTTATATAAAGGGAAGGTATTAGCACCCTATATATATATATATATATATAGTTATCTATAGCATCTTTTGTATATTTGAATACTTTTGATATGTTTGTGTGTTTTAATTTGCTATTCTATTCTTGGGAAAGTTTCTCCTTTGGGTTTTAAGAAAGGTAGGTTAGGCAGGGTCCTAAGGTTTGTTATTATTAAGCTCGCAAATATCATTGGGATCCTCTGCATACATATCTCCTAGTGGGAATCAGAGCATCTATAGCTCGGATCTAAGGGAGCTATGGTTGGTTTGAGGGAGAAAGAAGAATGCTCGCCAAGGATGAGACCATGTGCCTACGTATTCGGAAAGGGAGGTTGAGAAAGTCAGAGCAATCGTAGTTCCCACTTATGCTAGTGGAAGCAAAGGGTGTTATTAAGAGACAAAGACAAATGTCATCTTAATGAAAAATGTATCTAATCTATTTCATCACATACATTTGAAAGGTTGATTGATTGAATCTTTCATCGTAAGTATTAGGTGTTTTTCTTGAGTGTACAAGTGTTACCCCTTACAATTAAAAGATGTTTTTTTTTAAAAAGTGTTTGAAAAAAGTATTTGATTTGTATGTGATGTTATAGATGAGATACTTCTTCCATAGAGATGATAAATGTCTAAATCTCTAGGAGAAATTAATTATTGATTAGGGGGATGCTTTTAAGAAGCCCGTGGGTCCTTGTATTGTAAGCCCAAGAGGAGGCACTCCGTGGGTCATCGAGGGTCCTTGCATTGTGAGCCCAAGAGGAGGCATTCCGAGGGTCATCAAGGGTCCTTCTATGAAGCTCAAGAGGAAGCTATAGGGTATGGCTGGCTTTGGCTTTAAGAGTGGTTTCCCCGGGAAACCATCCTCTTAGGATTTAAGAGTGATTTCACCGAGAAATCATAATCTTAGGGTTCTATCCTAGCACGGGTGATTCTTTGCATTAGAAGCTCAATAGGAGGCTGTTAAGAGATTTCTAGGTCTCTTTCTTGTTTGATGCCCAAGAGAAGGCTAAACTCAACGAGGGAGTTCTTTTGAACGAAGCCCAAGAGGAGGCTAACTCAGTAGGGGAGTTATCTTATACGAAGCCTAAGCGGAGGCTAAACTCAACGGGTGAGTTGTCTTATACAATGCCTAAGAGGAGGCTAAACTCAATGGGTGAGTTGTCTTATACGAAGCCTAAGCGGAGGCTAAACTCAACGGGTGGGTTGTCTTATACGAAGCCTAAGGGGAGGCTAAACTCAACGGGTGAGTTGTCTTATACGAAGCCTAAGAGGAGGCTAAAGGGAACCTAGTTGTTGAACTAGTTGTTATGTTATAAATGAACAGTTATATGAACAAGTATATGCTAAAGTGTGTGATGTGTATTCACAGGAGTTTATGAAGGAAATATATAAACAAGTGTATAAAACAAACAATTAAAGCTAGTGTAACTTGAATTTATACAAAGGAGTTGGGACTTACACCTTAAGGGAGGCCCATTGGTTTAAGAGCAGTCTCACCGGGAATAATGCTCCTCTTAATACCAATGGAATGGATGTATAAACAAGTGGATGAAAACAAACGAACGAAGTTTGTTATACTTGAATGTTTACAAAGATGATTGAATATGTACAAGGAATTGAATATGTACATAAAAAGGGTGGATATGTACAAGGAAATAAATATGTACATAGGAAGGTTGGTATGTACAAGGAAATAAATATGTACATACCATAATCAATTTGAAAGAAATTTGAGGAAAAACCTAGTTCAGTTTATCTTCAAATCGAATCGTTCATGGAAAAAAGGTGTATAAGTTTATTGAAAGGTTTTTTTTTAAAAGGTTTGAAAATGATTTTGAAAAGTGAAGGATATTCACAAAAAGTTTTGAAAAAGATTAGGTTTGAAAATCGAAAAGAAAACATTTTTGAAAAGTATTAAAAAATACTTAAAACGTCTCATTTTTAACCTAATTAAAATATAATCAAAAAGAAAATATTTTTGGATTTTTTTTGACATAATCGTAAAATAGTTATATTAAATGACAAGTGTGCAAAAAATCATCTCAAAATGAGAAGTTTTGATTGGTTTTTGAAAATGTTGAAGTTTGTTGGAAATGTGAATAAAATTAGTGATAAAAAAGAAGGTTTTGGTCCTAAGGAGGTTTGAACCCAGGATCCTTGGCTTAGAAGTGAAAAGTTTTACCACTGAGCCATGTACGTGGCTTGTCATTTAATCACCTTGAATTAAATATATTTAGAAACAAGTTTGAAAAATATTTGAAAACAAGTGAAAATGAAGTTTTGAAGAAAAGAGTCAGAGTTAGAAGATGACTCTGAAGCTGAAGGCAAGTGTCGGAAGTTGAAACTTCTGAAGGAGAGTCAGAAGTTGAAGCTTCTGAAGGAGAGTCAGAAGTTGAAGCTTCTGAAGGA
The DNA here is from genome assembly GCA_021764765.1 of Vicia sativa. NCBI lineage: Eukaryota > Viridiplantae > Streptophyta > Magnoliopsida > Fabales > Fabaceae > Vicia > Vicia sativa. The sequence goes on from CM038794.1 coordinate 40,260,908, forward strand.
GAGTCAGAAGTTGAAACTTCTGAAGGACATTCAGAAGTTGAAACTTCTGAAGGAGAGTCAGAATTTGAAACTTCTGAAGGAGAGTCAGAAGTTGAAGCTTCTGAAAGAGAGACAGAAATTGAAGCTTCTGAAGAAGAGTCAGAAGTTGAAACTTCTGAAGAAGAGTCAGAAGTTGAAGCTTCTGAAGGAGAGTCAGAAGTTAAAGCTTCTGAAGGAGATTCAGAAGTTGAAGATTCTGAAGGAGAGTAAGAAGTTGAAGGTTATGAAGGAGAGTCAGAAGTTGAAGCTTCTGAAGGAGAGTTAGAAGTTGAAGCTTCTGAAGGAGAGTTAGAAGTTGAAGCTTCTGAAGGAGAGTTAGAAGTTGAAGCTTCTGAAGCAGAGTTTGAAAAAAAGGTCCCAGGAGGACTCGAACCCTGGGCCTTAGGCATGGCAAGAGTTTTAGGAGTGTGCTAGCAACTATTGGGGCGTTGATACATCCATTAACTTAACTCAAACCATAAATATATATTATAAAACGTGTTTTTGAATTTCTAGAAAAACTGAAAAAACGCGCGCAGCTCGTCTTCTTCCTCCATCCTTCTTTGATCCATGGATTCTTCATTTCTCAATGAAATTGAATGATGTAAACATTAAACTTGCTCGTTTCAAACCCAGGAACACAATGGTGATGATTAATTTCATTTATTTTTAGTTTAGAACTGTTAATTTTTGCAAGAACACGAAGAACCCAAATTCTAACAAATCAATATGAAATCGTGTATGGATCATGATTTGTGAAATTGATTGAGGGTTAATGATCAGTGATAGTGCAGAAACAAAATGGCATATCAATTTTTGAATTGGAAGTTAGAAATTAAAGAGTTCAAAGATGAGCAACTTACCTCTTATGAGCAGAAATCAAATCCTTGCTTAGAGTGTTTCCAGTTGTGTTTTGATGATTACTATAGTTCTACTAGACCTCAAGGAACGTGTGGAAGTGTTTAGCTTGGATCGAAAACTTCTGGAACATCCGGCCCAAGTCCAACTGTAGCTCGAGCAAGTTGAGTATGAAGATGGTGATTTTAAGTTTACATAATTAGAAAGATGGTTTGGATCACTTCTATATGGTGTATAGGAGGTGTTTGAATGATTGGAAAGTGAAGAGCACGAGTGAAATGGTAATTTGGAAGTTTTGGCTCAAAATGACATGTTTAGGATGTTGGAGGTGGTTTCGGAGTTTGACTAGTTCTTGGGCTAGCTTGAGGATTCCAACAACTTTCTAATGATGTTTAGGAAGTATTTGAAGCCTGAGATTGCTTAGAAATTTCAAGACTTGGAAGTTGCAAATTCTCCCACTTAAAAAACTTAAAACTTGAAAAACAAGAAAGAAAGAAGGAAAGCTTGGTTTATGATGCTTTGGTGTGATTTTGAATGAAGAAGTGACCTCTGTTTATAGGCCAAGAGTTCTGAATGGAAAGGGCAAGAGATTGGCTTGAATTTGAGCAACTTGCCTTAAAGGGCAAGAAAGATATTTTTGCCATAAATGCACATGGAATATTCTTTTAACCATGGTTAAAATCTCACTTGATCTTATCCTCCTATTAATCACTCTCATCTGATATTTATCAGTTATAATCTATCTAATTTGATGACAAGGCTTCTAGAAGGAAGAAAATTGCAAAAATGACCTATAATTCTTGAAAAGTGACTTGTAAAATATGGTTATGGAGCCCTAAGTTCAAATTTCAAAACCCTAGCTACACAAAGTGTTTTTTCAAGTTCTTGGACATTTTGTAAAGCTTGTAACAAGATCTACAACCTTCATTTTTTGAGTTTTTCTTGAATCAAAATGGATCTAGGTGAAAAATGGTCATGAAAGTGATGAAAAACCATGTTTTTAACACTTGAATTTTTTGATGAAAAACCATGTCAGTGATGCAATGATGCATATGTGAATGATATGATGTGGTATCTTAGGTAAAAAAATTAGGGTATGACAGATGCCCCTATTTAAGTTTCTTTAACCTGAGATATAAAGATGAAAATCTTCGTCTAGATAGGTGTGAAGAGACTTAAATATCAGAATACACAAATTTTGGACCTAAGATACCAAAAAAATGCGAATGATGCAAAATGATTGCAAAAAGTTTGCCCAGGAGGTATCAAAGAGTGACATGCTAGGGAAAAATTGTGAGGATGCCTCAAGCTGTCTAAGAAAGGAGAATCCTATTTGTTGGGAAACAAGCATATGTTTCACTGGGAAAATAGATTCACAAAGCAAGTGAATATCTGTTTCGCTTTGGGAAACAAGGAGATTACCTTCTGTCAACCTTGTTACAATGTTCAAGGTAATTAAAGATGACATTACCAATTATCAGCCCAGTGATAGTTTATGGTAATTTGAAATGAAGACATTTACCAATTATCAGCCTTGTGATGGTAAATGGTATGAGTTCTGAAGATATTACCGATTATCAGCAAAGTGATAACTATAACAAGGTAATTCTTTAGAATTTTACTGAGTATTTAGGCTTGTGAATAACAGACAATGATGGAAACAGATCTCAAATGAGTTTCTATTTTCACAAATACAAATCTTGCCGAAGATCTTTTTTTTTAGAAGATGCAGGCATTTTGATTGTAAAGATACAAGTTTTTCTTCGCATGTAAAGACAATCGTGGATATCTCTGAACTTTCAGGATTGGACTTGTTAAGAAGAACAATCGTTCTATGATAAGTTCCATGATGAAAAGGAAATAAGCGGCTCAGATGACGAGGCTATTTCTTATTGTTTGCAGGTAGATTTTTTTTGAAATCAAGACCTGAATTGGTTAGAAACGAGGTTATATCCAGGAAGGAACAGGAAAGAAACGGTCAATCAAGACTTTATACCCAATGAGGAATGATCTAGATTGGGGAACTGGAGAAAAAAATGTATTTTTCTGCTTGGGGATAATATATTGGAGAGATGACACACCCATACTTGTTTTTTTGGGAATAAATGCAACCTAAACAAGTGATATTGAAGCAAACATTGAGAAATGCAAGAATGCATTAATGATGCAATTATGTATGAATGATGAATGTCATGAATGTCATATGTATGCTGACGATACTTGACAAGACAACAAAGAGTATTTGGAAAAAGGACTACGTCACAGTTCAAACAAATACTCAGCAAAATCATCAGCAATGGTGTAGATGTTACTAATGATGAATCTGAGTTGCATGCTTTAAACTTTTCTGGAAAAGGCATTTTACTGGCAATCTTGTTTGGGATTCTTTTTCGAATAAGAATATTTTCCTTTGATGATCTCATTCAGGGAAAAGAAAACTTCTCAGCAGTTGTTAACCTTTCATAGGTCGAAACACTCATGGAGAAAACTGTTGAAATTCTTTCTGTGTTCACAGTTCAAAAGGAAAATTTCGCTTTTATTTCAAAAAATTTGAAGTCAAAATTCATTTAAAACTTTTTTTTTTGTTTCAAAACTGGTTTTCTCAAGAAAAGGCGTTATTTTGCAAAACAGAATAAAGCAAGAATTGCAAACAAATGGGCACAAGGTTCATATTTTATTTATAGAATGGTAATCAGCCAAAGGCGTGATTCCATGAACTATTTACAAAAGTTGGAAATGGTAATTTATTGGGAAATGGCTACATTGAAAGAAATAACCGTTATTCTCCCTAACAACTTTGAATTCCAACTATGCTTGTGGCTTTAGAAGATTTGGTTGAAGATCCGTTGATGGAAGATTCTTCAGATTGACGAAGTACGGACTTATGTAGTTACTTTGTCATTTTGATCCTTAATTTTTGCCTAGATTTCCTTTTCAGGTTTTCAATCTACCAGGATAAATTTCTGTTTATTGTCTCTAATTTTTGCCTGGACCGGCTTTTCAGGTTTTCAGTCCACCGAGACGCTCATTTTTGCTTAAGTCGCCCTTTTCAGGTTTTCGATTTACTGAGCTATTCTTTTGTCTTTTTCGACAAAGTATTTCTTGACTGCATCAGCATTTACAGGATGCGGGAGTTCATCATCATCCATGGTCGGGAGAGTCATAGCACCGCCAAAAAAGCTTCTTTTGACGATGTATGGGCCTTCATAATTAGGAGTCCATTTGCCCCTAGAATCTGGTTGAAAAGACAAAATCTTTTTAAGCACGAGGTCGCCTTCTTGGAATTCACGAGGTCGAACCTGTTTGTCGAAGGCTTTCTTCATCCTTTTTTGATATAATTGTCCATGACACAGAGCGGTTAGACGTTTTTCTTCGATTAAGTTCAACTGATCATATCTTCTTTGGCACCATGTCATACCCCAAAATTTTACCTCTTACTTCTCAAAACATTTCATACATCTATACTCAAGGATTCCTCAAGGGTTGATCAGACAAACCCTCTCCTAGACAATCAACCCAAACTAGGGTTTGGAAATTCTCATATCAAGATGGATTTCCATCATCTCCAATGGTCACCATGCCTCCTCATATGCTTTAAATATTCTCCATGACAAATTTTAAGCCTCACAAGTCAAGTTTCTCGCATAATTGCTCGATGGTTGAAAATCACCAGATTGACAAAAGTCAATTGTGATCAACATACAGTTAAACTTCATGATTTTTGGTCAACATCCTCATTTTGAAGTTACATTCATCATTTGATCAAGGGTTGATCATGATTCATCAAGAAAACTCAAGATTTGCTCAAAAGTAAAACTTTCCAAATTAGGGTTTCTCAATGAAAAGTCAACTGAACTTTGACTGAGCATGACTTCTTCATGCTTTCTCAGAAATTTTTACACCACCTCTCATTTTGAAGAGAATCCAATTCTCTACAACTTCATGTCTCACAAGAATGTTCAAAAAATGATTCATTTTGAAGATATGGATCAAAACATTACAGGTCCTTTTCAAAGTCAACAAAAAGTCAACTTTTTGTAATGAAGTTTTATTGAGCATGGAAACTCCAATTGAGATGAAACCAAAGAGGTTGTTTATAGGACACCTAGAGCTTTCTAAAAAGTCCAAGAACACTCAAAAATATGGGAAATTGAGCAAAATACACCTTGCACAAGTTGGGCATTTTTGAAGAGGTGCACAAAGTGAAATACTTGTCAAAATCCAAAATTTTGCAAATGGGCCTAGTTTTTCTTGGTTTAAACTTGTTCCTTATCTTATTTGGAACCTTCAAGCCCAATGCCACGAATTTTGTCTTTATTTTTCTATTTAATTTGAATTTTATTCATTTAAAAACAAATTAAATTAAAAAATAAGGTATAAAATCAAAATTAAATGCAAAGTTGATTTTTCTCTCATTCTTGAGATCCAAGCAACTCGTACAAGCTGCCAAATTTTGAAATTTACATTGATTTGGCAAGAAATTTTTTGAAATTGGATCAAAAAAGGAAGATTTGATTTCATACAAAATCAAATATTTTCTACATTGATTGTTCAATATTTGCTCTTGAATTCAGCCCAAAATCCATCCATTATAAATATACAATGCATACAACATGAGAAAGAACAGAAAAATTGCTCAAAAGAACCCTAACCTAAAGTCAAAAAACCGTGTTCTTGAAGCAACTTGCAGCCTTGGTTTTAGCTCGTTTCAATTGATTCTAAGCCTTCCATTGCATTCCTTGGAGTCCCTGGAATCGATCCAGACCTTTACAAGTCACAAAAACATCAAGAATCAAGCAATCCCGATTTCGGTTTGTCAAACTTTTTCCAAAATCGATTTTTAATTCTCATGCATTTTTAACATGTTTTGATGTTTGTTTTGTGTTTAGAATGAAGTTTGGAAACTTTCTGCATAGTTTAATTGCATTTTAGTGGCCTGAATCGAAATCCACCATAGCTAGGGTTCCATTGTTCGAATGGGATCTCATGAAATAGGTAAATGGACCAAACCAAGGCTACCAGATGATCAAGGACAAAAAGAATCGAACCATGGCTTTGAATTGCATTTATATTGCTTGTATTGGATTTTTGATTTTTGCAGGGGCATTAGCGTCGAGCAAGACCGACGCTAAGTGTTTGAAAATTCAAACGAAGAAGATGAAGATCTTCGCGCCTGTTCTTGGTTCCCAGAATTCAAATCCATTCAAAAAGGCTTCGTTTCATTTATTTGACACCAAACGCGTGTTGGCTCAGTGGTAAAGGCAAGGGAGCGTGAGTTGTTGCCAGATGGTCACCGGTTCGAGCCTGGGCAGGACCAAATATTTTTACAAGTTTGCAAAACTAACTTATTTTTTTCTATTTTCTTTAATATTTTCCATCTAATTTAATTTATCTTTAATATTTTTTATCATGCATCTAAAAAACTCCAAAAATATTTCTTTTTTGCATTATTATCAGAAAATTACTTATTTAATTTTTAGCATTAAAATTAATATTTTTGCATGCATATTTTATTTAATAGCTAATTAATCATTAATTTGACTTTTAATTGTTTTTAAATTACCAAAACGATCCAGAAAATTACCAAAAATTTATCTTATCATATTAATGTCATCACTAATCAAAAACCTTTTTCCTCATTCAAAAATTATGTTTTTACTAACATTTTTTCCTCTTATGCAATTTTCTCGTATTTCCGATTATGTATCTGTTCACAGGTTGTAAAGTTTGACGATTTTTTTGCTTTTCTTTTCAATTATGTAATTGCCTATGGGATATAATAGTTTAATTAGGACTTTATTTTCCGCACTCTTATTATGTAACTGCCCAAAGCCATGTAATAGCGTAGGACTTTATCTTTCCGCACTTTACATTTTCGCAATTTAATTTCCGCACCCTATAAACTGCTAGTAATTAGGTGTGTATGGCAAGATAAAATTGGACATAGATCACTCATAATTTTAAGATAACATATCTGAAGTTAACACACTCTTTTCACACAAGCACCCCTTAGGGTAATTCTCTCTCGTTGCCTTTACGATTACAAATGGTCATGTCCCTCGAACGTAGAGGTATCCTAGCACCGTTGCCTTCCAAACAAATCATCATAGTCCCTTCGATACAAAGATCATAGACCCACGATGTCGCCTACGAATACATGATCTTGACCCTCGATTGTTGCCTACGAAAAGTGATGATCGTCCCTTCGAATGAGCTAGGATACTTCCTACAAGTTGCCTTCTATGACCATCCGATGTCCCTTCGAATGTCCCTTTTACATCCAACAAATAGGGTTACCTACCAACTAATGGTATGGATAGCGCTATTCTAAAGGAACGTAAAATAACATGGAAACGACCATTCTGAGTAGGTAATAAGACTTTTAGTTGCTTGCTCAAACAAAATACTTTTCACACCATACACTTTTGTCAAAGTTCAAACTCTTTTCAAAAACGAAACATTTCCGAACACTTTGTATACATTCCTACATGAATCATTACAAAGTCAAAGCGAAATGCCTTTTCAAAACATTTTTGTCAAACACACGTAGCATTTTTAAATGATTTAAAGCAACTAAGAGCTGAGATAATCACGGATGAAAAGGTGCTAATACCTTTTCATAACCTTCTCCTTACTCGTAATCTAACGAAAGTCTTTTCCTGCTCTTCTCACCTTCCCTTAATGGATAAAATAAAAGTCGGTGGCGACTTGCTATCCGCAACATTTTTATGATAAAAGCAAAACAAAATCTCAAAGTCGCTCACCGTATCACGTAACTAGCGACTCACGGGACACACCCTAAAGAGAGAATACCTTGGATTGCTAGATCACTTCTATCGCTTCGCTTTGATTTGCTTGCTTTATCTTTAAGGGTTGCTGGGTATTATACTTGTGGGGATCCTACACCCGATCCGTGTTTCTTTTGTAAGTAGCAATAAATCGTCGTGACTGCTAGACGATATCAAAACGGTCAATATGATGGCTACGTTAGTATGACACTGGATGTCCCGATACTCTTCATTTCCAAGTGAGGATAGTATTTGGCTTCGCATGGTGTCATCAAGACTAACTAAACTTTTAGAACCTTAATTGACCCATCTTGGCCATTAGAAGGTAGTGAGATGGCCGGCTTTGGTGCAGAATAAGGTTGGCTGATACTCGATGCTACGCTCATTAAGATCAGACTTTTAGAATATTTTTGGTCGACCACTTGGTAGTCGTATTGAAATAAACGCCTACGAGAAAGATCGATGATATGATATTCCTAGAACCCTTATTATTATAGGACAGATGAACCAACTCAAACTTTTGGTGGGGTAATCACCTATACCTCATGCAAGCCTTAAACCTAGGCTCATGGTGTGAATTGTTTGTGTGTGCTAAGCATGACATCATGACATCATCGCATTGCATATCATTTCTAACTATTTCAAGGACCTAGGGATTTATATTTGCTCTGTTTTGTAGGAATTATGGCTTCTAGAAAGACTATCCGAATCAACTTCATGGGTATACCTTCTCACCAAAGAATTGGTTTTAAATTTATCACGCCCGCTTGTCAAAAGACATGGTTATCTACTTGACTTGGTTATCTCCTTTTGAAGAAGATATGATGCACGCCCTATTGCGCTTCTTCGATCCAAACACCATTGCTTTACATTCCTGCATTATCGTTGGTTCCTACCTTGAAGAGTTCTCTGCTACTTGGGATACCTATTCTTGATCAAATGCCATTCACCGGTCTAGAAAAGGTTCCTAGGTACGAAGACATTGCATCGGCATTACACCTAAAGCGCTCAAACATTGAAGCCAATTAGGAAGCAAGAAGCAGAATTAAGGGTTTACTTGCTAAGTTCCTAATTAAGAAAGCCCGAGAATACCTCAAAATTATGAGTTTCCATGCATTCGAAGACATTGTGTCCTTGCTAATCTATGGTTTGGTTCTATTTCCTAACTCATATCAATTCATAGATGTCACCGCCATCAAGTTGTTTCTTACTCGAAATCCTGTGCCTACTTTACTTAGAGATATCCTACATTCTCTCCACACTCGTACTACTAAGAGACAAGGAACCTCATGTGTTGCATACCTTACTTTCCGTGTGGTTTATTTCGCACCTTCCTCCATCGCTTTGAAGAATGAACAAAGATCAAGTGGTCTCAAAGACTAATGTCACTCTCTCATTCGATATTCGCTGGTGTCTTTTCTCTCAAAAGGACTTCACATTCGCTGAGCCAGGAGAATTCCCTAATGTACCACTACTTGGTATAAGGGAGGTATTACTTACAACCCTTCTTTAGCTCTACATCAGTTTGGTTTTGCCCGAAGAGATGGTCCACATGATATACTTCTCCAAGATATTGTGTTCGACTACAACCACGATCTCCGAATTACCGACGAAGGTTCATACACGCTTGGGCATGGTAAAGAAGACTGATACTAAGACTTTGGGGCACCAAAACTCCATTCCTTGGGAACCTTATCTCAAATGGGTGTGAGCTCGAGCTCAAAACCTCATGACGCCATTCACGCCTGTTTTACCAGTAATTATGGAACTTGTTGCTATAGGTGACGACTATAATCGTCCATCCCGACATGCCTACCGATTTTGAAGATTTGAAGAGATCCCGGATTCATTAAAGAAGAAAGGATACATTTGAAGCTCAAGCATATGCAAGTGAAGAAGGTACTAGAGTTGACAAAGCTACTTCACGAGGAGCGAACATCAACGCCTACCTCGGCACCAAGAGGCAGCGCCCATGGGAGACTTAGAGCTCTAGGATTTTTGTTCTTTTATTTTATTTTATTGTTTCGAACTATCTTTTGTACTTAAGAAGAAAGAGAATAAAAAGAGAACTAATAAATGTTTGTTCGTGCTTGTTTAACAAATTTAAATTCTTAAGGTCCTTGAAAACATTGCATTGCATTTACATAAACATCGCATATCATGGCATAACATCTCATAACAGGTACATCAAAGATTGGTTTTCTCATTTTCTCGCTATTTATTTTAGCAGAAATGGCTCTTAAACAGACTGTCAAAGATCTTTAGGCTCAGAATGCTCAGTTCCAAGAGATGTTCACTAGCTTGGTCCAAGGCCAAGAATATCCGAAGAAGCTCATCAACAGAAAGAAAAGGGTCGTTGGTGTTCTCAACATGGGCGACGCTACAAAGGTGGTCCTAAAGTGGTCACCGGACAGAGCCTAAGGAGTGTCAAGACTAAGGGAAGTGTCAAGGGACATGAAGAAGACCAGCATAAGCCTGAGAAGGACAAAGAAGATCACTATGATAATGACCAGTACTCTGATGAAGATGACAAGTACAAGCAACTCGAAGACCGCTTGAATGTCAGAGAAAACCCAAGATGTCCGGCTGAATTTTGACGATCCGAGTCTTGTTCTTGGTGTGGTGATTCCTACCAAATTCAAAGTTCCAACTTTTGCCAAGTATGATGGCATTTCGGTCCGTTGATTTAAGTCCTATGTTCAAGATCAACCCCACACTAATGATGAAAGTCAGGATGCATTATTTTCAAGAGAGTTTGTCCGGACTCAATTGAGTGGTATTACCACTAGAGAATGACCGTATTCAGACTGGAGTGACTTATGGATGCTTTCTACGCATGATGAGTACAATGTCGAGTTGGCACCCACCGCATGCAACTACAGAGCATGTCCATGGGTGGTGATGAGAAGTTCAAAGAGTATGTCGTAAATGGAGAGATCTAGCAGTGAGTTCAACCACCCTTGTCCCATGGAGTTGGTTGATATGTTTATGGAACACCGACAGCCCATTCTTCAATCATCCGATTGAAACTCTTCACCGGATTCACCGAAATGATATTGACAGGAGAGCGTATTGCCGGTATCAAGAGTGGAAAATTCATGTAGAGACATCTTCAAATGTCAAGAGATCTTTTGGTGGTAAGTAAGAAACTAATGTTGTGTATGGTCGAAAAGCCGAGCCATGACCGATCGCGCTAACTGTGGGGCAACAGGATCTCTAATCCTACATCAAGACAACCTCGAGACAACACACGTAGCCATAACGCCGCCACGAAGACACTTACTTAAGATCAACATGCCGTTGTCGCAAGCCTTGCAACACATGTTGAAAGCAGAGCTGACTTTAAAGGATCCTCCTCAGAGTGTCAACACTTCCTCTCCGAGATACAATCCTAATGCTAAGTGTGTTTACCACTCCAATAGCCTAGGGCACCACACCGACAACCGTTGGGCTCAAGAACAAGATTCAAGATATGATCAAGCTGCTGATTGAGTTTGACCCTCCGCTGAGACTCCAAATGTGATCAACGCGCCTATGCCTAACCATGACAAAAGTTCCAATGCTATTGGCGAGAACTCTTATGTTTTCAACATAGATGACTTGACCATTCCTCTGATGAATGTTAAGAAGAATTTGTTGCAAGCTGGTGTCAATCCAGGATGCCTAGAGAATGGTCGTTGGTGCCCATCTCCACCTGGTGGTTGTGCTTGGTTGAGAAGACGTGTTCATTGCATGATGGATAACCGTGAAATACTATTCCTGAAACCACCTGTGGAGAATTTGTGCGAAGACATGTCTAAGAAACTAAAGATCGAAGATGTGAATGAAACTGTACCGAATGTGTGGAACACCTTGGGACAGCCAAGTGGAAAGTTTGATTACATGGTGAAGTACACTGTTCTTGAGAGCTACAAGATTCCTATTGAAGATGTTAAGGCAACCGGATGGGGTGACGATTTCCTAGAAGACTATGCTGATGTTAACACAATAAGGATTTCCTCTGCTGATTCTGTGCCTAGAGTGGCACCTCTCATCATTACTTCTCCCAGACCAGTTCCATATTCCTCCGACAAGGCTATCCCTTGGAACTATGGAGCTGATGTTTACTATCATGGCATCAAGCAAGACTCTCTGACCATTGAAGATCTTACAGTTGAAGCTACCATTCCTGACATTGACAACATCACCGGATCAAGTAAGGTGACCAGAACCGGAAGAGTTTTCTCCGTAAATCTCTCCTCCAAAGACATCATGACTCCAACTGATTCCAAATATCCAACCAGTTCCCGAGACTAGAGGGAAAGAACCAGTAGCTCATCCTGCTCAACTAGAAGTACCAAAGGAAGTTACTGAAGACACCTCCAAACAAGAGATGGAGGAAATTCTGAAGATCATCAAGAAGAGTGACTACAATGTTGTGGAACAATTGGGACAGACTCCGTCCAAGATATCCATGTTAGCTTTGCTATTATGCTCTGAGGCTCATGCTAAAGCCTTAGTGAGGTTTTTGAAAAATGCTCACATACCGCAAGACACTACTACTGATCAATTTGAAGTTTGCATTGCTAGCCTGGCTGCCAACAACGACCTAGGCTTCTCTGATGCTGATTTGACTCCTTCCGGACAGAAACACAACAAAGCCTTGCATATCTCTGTTGAATGCAAGGGAACTACATTGTCTCATGTTTTGGTGGATACCGCCCGCCCTCAATATCCTTCCAAGATCGCTTTGATCGACTTGATGTTGAAAGACTGGTTCTAAAACCCAGTGACATAATTGTGAGAGCTTTTGATGGTTCTAAGCTAACAAGATTGGAGAGCTCATTCTTCCGCTAAAGTCGGTTCCTGCACTTTCGACTCTACTTTCTTTGTCATGGACATCCGCCCACCACGCTGCTACCTGGACGCCTCGATACACGGGGCAGGCCTACTCTACCTTACATCAAAAATCAAGTACCCGGTGAAAGGGAAGGTTGTTACAAGATGTGGTGAAGAAGAATATATGGTCACTCATCTACACTCATTCCGATACCTCGAGGTGGAGGGTGAATTCTTCAAGACTCCGTGTCAAGCTTTTGAAATAATCCCCAGGGTCATGCCTGTTGACTCTTCCGTCACTTCTGAAGTTACGCAAGTTCCGCCTAGGATGGCCTCGTTGAAGGATACTCAAGCTACTGTTGAAGAAGGAGGTGGAATCCATGCTGTAGAAGACGACGACAACGACTTCGACATCAGCGAGTGGATCTTCCCAACTCCCGACAACGGATTCAGCAATTGGAAGACTGAAGACGTCATACCAATCTCCTTTAGACATGAGTAATTGCTTTTGTTTTTGCTTTGCTTTTCGTTTTCTATGTTTTGAACAATAAAGTCTAAAAGCCTAGTGCCTTACCCGGGGCATCGTGGCTCGTTTGTGAGGGTTATTATCTGTCATTTGCATATTTTCATTCAATAAAATCGTTGGACTTTTGCATTTAATTGTTGCTTTCTTTCATTTACTTTATCATCCCTTCAAAAGCTATGTTTTTACACACACCCACGTGATAACACAGTAATCACTCCGAATCTCGCTGATAACAAATATGCAATTGCTAAATATGACTTGATAATCCGATCTACCAAGTCAAGACGAAAGTGAGGAAGATTGTGAAGTGCCAGGAGAACTTGTCGATCGCACAAAGAAGAAGAGAGTTATACAACCACACAAGAGCCATTGAGGTTGTGAATTTGGGTACTAATGAAGACAGAAAAGAGATCAAGATAGGAGCGGGTCTTGAGAACAATGTCAGAGAAAGATTGGTTCAGATGCTACGAGACTATATCAAGGTTTTTGCTTGGTCATACGAAGACATGCCCAGTCTGGACATTGATATTGTGGTGCACCGATTACCTACAAAAGAAGGTTTTCCCAAAGAAAGCGTAAGGTTTGTCGATGGCCCCGAGATGTCGAGAAAATCAAAGCCGGTTATGAAGCGCTCAATGCCGGTTCTTAGTTGTTACTTCCTATCCACAAGGTGGCTAATGTGGTGCCTCGTGCTCAAGAAGGATGGCAAGGTACGAATGTGTGGATTACATAGATCCGAACAAAGCTAGTCCGAAAGACGATTTCCCACTACCTCATATTGATGTCCTCGTTGACAACACCGCCAAAGATAAGGTTTTATCCTTCATGGATGGTTTCTCCATACAATCGATCAAGATGGCTCCTAAAGACATGGAGAAGACTACTTTTATAAATGGGCACTTTCGCTACAAGGTTATGCTGTCGGATCGAAGAACGCGCCACTTATCAGCGTGCCATGTGTCATACCCCAAAATTTTTCCTCCAACTTCTCAAGACATTTCATACATCCATACTAAAGATTCCTCCTGTGGTCGATCGACAAACCTCTCCTAGACAATCAACCCAAACTAGGGTTTGGCAATTCTCAGCTCCAGATGGACTTCCAACATCTCCAATGGTCATCATGCCTCCTCATATGCTTCAAAGATTCTCCATGACAACATTCAAGCCTCACAAGCCAAGTTTGCTCAGACAATTGCTCAGATGGTTAAAAATCACAGATAGACAAAAAGTCAACTATGGTCAACATACAGTCAAACTTCATGATTTTTGGTCAACATCCTCATTTTGAAGTTACATTCATCATTTGATCAAGGGTTGATCATGATTCATCAAGAAAACTCAAGATTTGCTCAAAGGTCAAACTTTCTAAATTAGGGTTTTCTAGTGAAAAGTCAACTGAACTTTGACTGAGCATAACTTCTTCATACTTTCTCAAAAAAATTTCCACCACATCTTGTTTTGAAGGAAATTCAATTCTCTACAACTTCATGTCTCACAATAATGTTCAAAAAATGCTTCATTTGGAAGGTATGGATCAAAACATTACAGGTCTTTTTCAAAGTCAACAAAAAGTCAACATTTTGTTTTAAATATATATTGAGCATGGAAACTCCAATTAAGATGAAACCAAAGAGGTTGGTTATAGGACTCTTAGAGATTTCCAAAAAGCCCAAGAACACTCAAAAATGTGGAAAATTGAGCAAAATACACCTTGTGGAAGTTGGGAAATTTTGAAGAAGTGCACAAAGAGAGATGCTTGTAAAAATCGAAAATTTTGCAAATGGGCCTAGTTTTTCTTCATTCAAACTTGTTCCTTATACAATTTGGAACATCCAAGCCCAATGCCACGAATTTTTTATTTATTTTTCTATTTAATTTGGATTTTATTCATTTAAATACAAATTAAATTCAAAAATAAGGTATAAAATCAAAATTAATTGCAAAATTGATTTTTCTCCCATCCTTGAGATCCAAGCAACCCAAGAAATCTGGCAAATTTCGAAATTTGATTTGATTTGGCAAGAAATTGAAGAAATTGATCAATATGAAGATTTGATTTTGTACAAAATCAAATATTTTTCACATTGATTAACCATTATTTGTTCTCAAATCACTCAAATTCCATCCAATATAAATATACAAGGTATATCACATGAATGAGAATGTAAAAATTGCTGGAGGAACCCTAACCTAACTCAAAACTGTGGTTTTCAAGTAACCAAAGCAGCCCTTGTTCCAGCTTGTTTCAATTGGTTTTGAGGGTCCAAACACGCTCCTTGAAATCCCTTGAAGCATCCTGCATTTTTACATTGTCCAAAACATCAAGAATTGCAAGAACACGATTTCGGTTTGTCAAACTTTTTCCAAAATTGATTTCATTATTCATTCATTTTTAACATGTTTTGTTGTTGTTTTGTGATTAGAACTAAGCTTGAAGCTTTCTCAAGTGGTTTGATTGAATTTCTATGGCCTAGAACACTAATCACCATTTAGGGTTTTGCTTCAAATTAGGCTTTTAAAATGGATAAATTGACCAAAAGACCACCACCATCGTGTTTAGAATTCAATTTGCAATCGATTCATGTACTCACAATTAAATTATATTACGTGTATGAGATTTTGAGAATGGTAGGACTATAGCGTCAGACCGAGGCCGACGCTATCTTTTCAAAAATTCAAACGAAGAAGATGAAGTCACGCGATTCGGGTAATCGTGAGTCGACACTGCTTACAAACCATTCGCTCTGTTTCCATAACACGTGTGCACTCTGGTTCGGTTGTTAAAGGCGTGGGGTTGTGAAGGCAAGGTCCTGAGTTCGATTCCCAGCCATGGCAAAGTGATTTTTACATGTTTTTGCAATTTTTTCTATTTTCCTATTTTCTTTAATATTTCATGTTAATTTAATTTATCTTTCATAATTTTTATCATGCAATTAAAAAAACACCAAAAATATTTATTTTTTGCATACATGTCAGAATAATGTTTATTTAATTTTTAAAATTAAAAATATTATTTTTGCATGCATATTTAATTTAATTTCAATTTTATCATTTAAATCACTTTTAATTGATTTTTAATTATTAAATTAACTCCAAAAAATCCCAAAAAATTATTTTAGCATATTAATGTTATTTCCAGCATGAAAACTTTTTCTCTTTCAAAAATTATTATTTTTACTAACATTTTCCTCTTATTCAATTTTCTCGTATTTCCCGATTTTTCATCTGTTCACAGGTTATCTCGTTTCGGACAATTTTTTATCGTTTTCTTTTCATATTATGTAATTGCCTATGGCATGTAATAGTTTAATTAGGAATTTTATTTTCCGCATTTTAAATTATGTATCTGCCCCAAAGCCATGTAATAGCGTGGGATTTACTTTCCGCACTTTATATCTCCGCAATTTAATTTCCGCATCCTATAAACTGTTAGTAATTAGGCGTGTTTGGCAAGATAAAATTGAACATAGCTCACTCATAATTTCCAAGATAATATATCTGAATCAACACACTCTTTCACACATGCACCCCTTGGGGTAATTCTCTCTCGTTGCCTTTACGAATTCAAATGGTCAAGTCCCCTCGAACGTAGAGGTATTCTAGCACCGTTGCCTGCAAACAAATCATCATAGTCCGTTCGATACAAAGATCATAAGACCCATGACGTCGCCTCCGAATACATGATCTTGACCCTCGATTGTCGCCTATGAAAAATGATGATAGTCCCTTCGAATGTGCTAGGATACTTCCTACAAGTTGCTTTCTATGACCATACGATGTCCCTTCGAATGTCCCGCTTACATCCAACGAATAGGGTTACCTACCTACCAACGAAAACGACCGATCTGAGTAGGTAATAAGACTTTTAGTTGCTTGCTCAAACAAAATACTTTTCACACTACACACTTTTTGTCAAAGTTCAAACTCTTTTCAAAACGAAACATTTCCGAACATTTTGTATACATTCCTACATGAATCATTACAAAGTCAAAGCGAAATGTCTTTTCAAAACATTTTTTCAAACACACAGAAAGCACAATTTTTAAAGTGATCTAAGAGCAACTAAGAGCCCGTAGATTACTACGAATGGAAAGGGGTGCTAATACCTTCCATTTTCATAACCTTCTCCTTACCCAGAATCTAACGAAGGTCTTTTTCTCGTATTTTACCTTCCTTAATTGGATAAAAGAAAATTCGTGGCGACTTTACTATCCGCACATTTATGTATACAAAACCTACAAAGTCACCACCGACATGTAATCTGCATCACTGGGAAACACCCTAAAGAGAGAATACCTAAGGATTTCTAAATCACCTTTATTGCTTTCTGCTTGACTTGTATGCTTTACTTTAAGGGTTGTGGTATTATAATTGGGGATCCTACACCGATCCGGGTTTCCTTTAGGTAAGTAGTAATAATCGTCATGACTGTTAGACGATATCAAAACGGTCAACATGATGGCTACGTTAGTGTGACACTTGGATGTCCCGATACTCTTCATTTCCAAGTCGAGGATAGTATTTGGCCTGGTGTCATCAAGCACTAACTAAACTTTTAGAACCTTAATTGACTCATCTTGGCCATTAGAAGGTAGTGAGATGGCTTTGGTGCGCACTAAGGTTGGTCGATACCGATGCTACGCCATTAAGATCGACTTTGGGATATTTTCGATCGACTACTTGGTAGTCGCATTGAAATAAACGCCACGAGAAAGATCAATGATGAGATTCCTAGAACCCTGTTACTATTATAGACAGTGACGAACCAACTCAAACTTTTGGTGGGTAACCTATACCTCATGCAAGCCTTAAACCTAGGCTCATTGTGTGAATTGTTTGTGTGCTAAACATGACATCATGACATCATCGCATTGCCTATCATTTCTAACTATTTCAAGGACCTAGGATTTATCTTTGCTGCTTTTGTAGGATTATGGCTTCTAGAAAGACTATCCGAATCAACTTCATGGGCATACCTTCTCAAAGAATTGGTTTCGTAAATTTCACCATGCTCGCCCATCAAAAGACATGGTTATCTACTTGATTTGGTTATCTCGGTTTTGAAGAAGATATGATGCATGTCCTATTCCGCTTCTTCGATCCGAAACACCATTGCTTTACATTCCAGATTATCGCTAGTTCCTACTTTGAAGAGTTCTCTAAGCTACTCGGATGCCTATTCTTGATCAAATGCCATTCACCGGCCTAAAAAGGTTCCTAAGTACGAAGACATTGCATCACCTTACATCTTAAGCGCCAAACATTGAAGCCAATTGGGAAACCGGGAGTTAAGGGTTTACTTGCTAAGTTCCTAATTAAGAAAGCCCGAGAGTTCCTCAAAGTTATGAGTTTCCATGCATTCAAGACATTGTGGCCTTGCTAATCTATGGTTTGGTTCTATTCCCTAACTGTGATCAATTCATAGATGTCAACGCCATCAAGTTGTTTCTACCGTAATCGTGCCTACTTTACTTGGAGATATTCTACATTCTCCACACTGCACTACTAAGAGACAAGGAACTCTCATGTGTTGCATACCGCTATTTCCTGTGATTTATTTCGCACCTTCCTCCATCGCTTGAAGAATGAACAAAGGTCAAGTGGTCTCAAAGACTAATGTCACTCTCTCATTCATATCCGTTGAATCTTTCTCTCAAAAGGATTTCACCTTCATTGAGAGTTGGAGAATTCCCTAATGTGCCTCCTGGTATAAGGGGAGGTATTACTTACAACCCTTTCTAGCTCTACGTCGCTTGGTTTTGCTCAAGAGATGGTCCTCATGATATTGTATTCGACTACAACCACGATCTCCGCATCACCGACGAAGGTTCATACACGCTTGGGCATGGTAAAGAAGACTGATACCAAGACTTTGGGGCACCGTAACTCCATTCCTTGGGAACCTTATCTCAAATGGGTGAGAGCTCGAGCTCAAACCTCATGATGCCATTCACTGCTTTACCAAGAATTATGGAACCTGCTGTTACAGGTGACGACTTATACCGCTGTCCATCCCGACATGCCACCGATTTTGAAGACTTGAAGAGATCCTAGATTCAACTAAAAGAAGAAAGGGATACATTTGAAGCTCTGCTATGCAAAAGAAAGTGCTAGAGTGACAAGCTACTTCACGAGGAGCGAAGCATCAACGCCACCGACACCAAGAGGAAGCGCCATGGGAGACTTAGAGCTTTAGGATTTATATGTTTTCTTTTATTGTTTTGAGCTATCTCTGTACTTAAAAAGAAAAGAAGAATAAAAGAAAACTAATAAATGTTTGTTCGTGCTTATTTAACAAATTTAAATCTCTAAGGTCCTTGAAAACATCGCATTACATTCGTATAAACATCGTGATATCATAGCATAACATTGCATCAGTGTACATTGAAGATTGGTTTTCCATTCTCGCTATTTATTTTAGCAATGGCTCTTGAATTCACAAAGATCTCTGTGCCTCGTAATGCCTGGGCCAAGAGATGTTCACTAGCCCGGTCCAAGGCCAAGAGGATCCAAAAGCTCATCAACAAAGAAGAAGGTTGTTGGTCTTCTCAACATGGGAAGACGACAAAGGTGGTCCTAAAGTGGTCACTGATAGAGCCTCTCAAGGAAGTGTCAAGAATAAGGAGTGTCAAGGGTAATGAAGATGACCAGCGAGCCCGAGATGGAGGGGAGGATCGCCCGACTATAGCCAGACTGATGAAGATGACAAGTACAAGCAACTCAAAGACCGTCTCAATGTCGTGGAAAACTCAAGATGTCGGGCTGAACTTTGATGATCCGAGTCTTGTTCCTCGTGTTGTGATTCCTCCCAAGTTCAAAGTTCCAACTTTGCCAAGTATGATGGCATGTCTTGTCCTAAGTCGATTTGAAGTCCTATGTTCAAGATCAACCCCACACGATGATAAAGTCAGGATGCATTATTTTCAAGAGAGTTTGTCCGGACTCAATGGAGTGGTATTATCGCCAGAGAATGACCGATCCGACTGGAGTGACTTAGCGATGCTTTCATGCATAATATGAGTACAATGCTAAATTGACACCCACCGCATGCAACTACAGAGCATGTCTATGGGTCGTGATGAGAAGTTCAAGGAGTATGCCGTAAGGAGAGATCTAGCAGTAGTTCAACCACCCTTGTCCAATAGGGAGTTGGTTGATATTTATGGAACACCGACGTCCATTCTTCAATCATCCGATTGAAACTCTTCACCGATTCACCGAATGATATTGACAGGAGAGCGATTGAAGTTGGTATCAAGAGCGGAAAATTCGATAGAGTCATCTTCAAATGTCACAAGAGATCTTTGGTGGTAAGAAAGAAGCTAATGTTGTATGGTCGAAAGCCGAGCCAAGACCGACCACTAACTCCGGGGCAACAGGATCTCCAATCCTCGCATCAAGACAACCTCGAGACACCCAGATAATCGTAACGCACCACCGAAGACAACATTAAGATCAACATGCATGTCGCAAGCCTTGCAACACATGTTGAAAGCAGAGTCGACATTGAAGGATCCTCCTCGAGTGTCAACACTCCTCTCCGAGATACAATCCTAATGCTATGTGTTACCATTCCAATAGCCCGACATAACACCGATGATTATTGGCTCAAGAACAAGATTCAAGATATGATCGCTGGCGATCGAGTTCGATTTCGCCGAGACCGAACGTGATCAACGCGCCCATGCCTAACCATGACAAGAGTTCCAATGTCATTGGGAGATACTTATGTTTTCAACATAGATGATTCAATCATTCCTCGATGACGTTAAGAATTTCTATGCTTCTCGTGTCAATCCGTGTTTCCCGAGAATTGTCATTGGTGCCCATCTACACCATGGTCAGTGCTTGGTTAAGAAGACGTGTTCAAAGGTATGATGGATAACCGGAAATACTATTCCCGAAAACCACCCGTGAGAGTCCTGCAGAGGACATGTCTAAGAAACCAAGATCAAGATGTGAACGGTTGCATCTGCCTGCATGGGATACCTCGGGGCATCCAAGTGGAGTATGATTACATGGTGAAACAATCGCTCGAGAGCTACAAGATTCCTATTGAAGATGTTAAGCTAACCGACGGGGTGACGATTCCCAAAAGACTGCCGATGTTAACGCAAGAAGGATTTCGTCACGATCCCGGGTGTCTGAGTGGCACCCTCATTATCACTTCTCCAAGACCAGCCCATATTCCCACAAAGCTATTCCTTGAATTATGGAGTCGATGTTTACTATCATGGCGCCAGCAAGACCCTCCACCATTGAAGATCTTACACTGAAGCTACCATCCTACATTGACAACATCACTGCATCCAAGAAGTGACCGTAACCGAAGAGTATTCTCTCCAGATATCTCCTCCAAAGACACTCATGATCAAACAGATTCCAAATTTATTCAATCCATTCCCAAGCTAGAGGAAAGAACCAAGGACTCATCCCTACTGTAAGTACCAAAGGAAGTTATCAAGACACCTCCAAACAAGAAATGGAGGAAATTTCAAAATTATCAAGAAGAGTGACTACGATGTGGTGGAACAAAGACAGCATCTGCCCAAGATCTCCATGCTTGCTCGCCTTGTGCTCGAGGCTCATGCTAACGCCAGGTGATGTTTCAAGAATGCTCACGCATCGCAAGACACTACTACCGACCATTGAAGTTTGTATTGCTAGCCTGCTGCCACAACGCCCAGGTTTCGATGTCGATTTAACCCTCCGAAAGAAACACAACAATGCCTCGCATATCTCGCTGGAATACAAGTGGCACTACATTGTCTCATATTTTGGTGGATACCGGTTCGCCTCCCGAACATCCTACCAAAGACCGCTTTTGATCGACTTGATGTCAAGGATTGGTTCCAAACCCAAGGACATAATTTGAGAGCTTTTGATGGTTCTAAGTAACAAGATTGGAGAGCTCATTCGCTCGCCAAGCAAAGTCGGTTCCTGCACTTTGATTCTACTTTCTTGTTATGGACATCCTTCCACCACTCTTGCCTACTTGGATGCCCTCGATACACGGGTGCTACTGTTACCCCACCTTGCATCGTCAACATCCAAGTGAAAGGAAGGTGTTACAATATGTGGTGAAGAAGAGTATATGGTCACCATCTCCAATGCTCCGATACCTCGAGGTGGAGGGTGAATTCTACGACTCCCTATCAAGCTTTTGAAACAACCCCTGTGAGTCACCTGACTCTCCTGTCTACTCCCGGTTGCTAAAGTTCCGCTTTAGGATGGCTCTCACGAAAGATGCTCCTGCCGCAGGAAGAGATAGTTCTATTCGGGGTCAGCCCCGATCTTCCTTCAACCGATTAAGACCGTTTCTTCACCATCAAGGGTCAAGATGATACGCCGCGAACGTGCCGCCAACTTCCTTTCCGTCATCGCCGTATAGTTCATGCTATGTAAGACACAACGACTTCGACATCAAAGAATGGATCTTCCCACTCCAGCAATGGGCTCAAAGAATGGAAGATCAAGACGCCATACCAATCTCCTTTAGTGAGTAATTGCTTTTGTTTTTGTTTTGTCAGATTTCATGTTGAACAATAAACTTAAAGCTAGTGCCTCGCCCGAGGCATCATGGCCTCGCTTTGAGGGTTATTATCCGTCATTTGCATATTTTCATTCAATAAAATCACTGAATTTTGCATTCAATTGTTGTTTTCATCCTTTTACTTTATCACCCTTCAAAAGCTATGTGTTTCTTACACACACCCACGTGATACACCTAAAATCACTCCGAATCTCGCTGATAACAATCTACCAAGCCAAAGACGAAGGTGAGGAAGATTGAAGTGCCGTGGAGAACTTGTCGATCACACAAAGAAGAAACGAGTTATACAACCACACAAGAGTAGGTTGAGGTTGTGAATTTGGCACCAATGACTAAAGAGATCAAGATAGGAGCGGGTCTTGAGAAAAGTGTTAAAGAAAGATTGGTCAGATGCTACAGACTATATCGAGGTTTTTGCTTGGTCATCAAGACATGTAAGTTTAGACATTGATATTGTGGTACACCGATTACTCCATTTAAGGTTTTCCTGAAATGAAGGTTCACGATGCGTCCCGAGATGTCGAGAAAATCAAAGCCAAGTTATGGGCAGCTAAACGCCTTAGTCATTACATTTCCTATCCACAATGGTGGCTAATATGGTTCCTGGCTCAAGAAGGATGGCAACACGGATGTGTGTGGATTACAGAGATCCGAATAAAGCAAGTCCGAAAGACGATTTCCACTTCCTCATATTGAAATTTAGTTGACAACACCGCCAAAGATAAGGTCTTCCTTCATGGATGGTCTACACCGATCAAAATGGCCTCAAGACATGGAGAAGCATTACTACACATGTCAAGTACTTTCTCGCTACAAGGTTATGCTGCCTTGGATCAAGAATGGGCTCCACTTATCAACAGTAAGGTTATGGGACATTGTTTCATGACATGATTCATCACGAGATAGAGGTCTACGTTGATCAAGATGATAGCTCTATGATCAAGAAGAACATCTCGATCATCTACTAAACTATTGGCTGCATCAAGCATGATCGAGACTTAATCCCAACAAGTGCACCTGGAGTCGATCCTAAACTCTGGGTTGGTTGTAGCGGGAAAAGGTATTCCGTGCCGACCCCGCCAAGGTTAAAGCCATTCAAGAGATGCCAAATACCGCATCGAGAAAGAAGTCGGTTTTCTCAACGATCAATTATATTGCCGCATCTTATCACATCTAACTCGCTTACCGCGAGCCAATTCAAGTTATTGAAGAAAGATCAAGCAGTAGAATGGAACCATTTGTGCCACAACGCTTTTGACAAAATCAAAGAGTACCATAATCCTCCCATCCGATGTCACCAAGGAAGACTCTTATCATGTACTGATAAAGGTTAGAGAATCCTGATCACAGGTTGGGCAACACGACGAGTCCTCGCGAAAAGAGTATGCACATAATACCTTAGCAAAATTTACCGATCGGAAACAAGATACCATGTACCGAGAAAACTTGCAACGCTGTACGGGTCATCATTAATTAAGACAATATATGTTGACTCACACTACCTTGTTGATTTCCAAGATGGATCCATAAAATACATATTCGACAAACCAATCTAGAATAAAGAAGATGGCAAATGATCTTTATCGAATACGACATCCAAAGATAATTTCGAAAGCGATCAAAGGAAGTAGTAAATGATCATTTGCTCATCAAGTCGAGATGACTACGGCCCATGCACTCGAAGCTTAGACTAAGATGTTCTACAGATTACAAGAACCGTGCCTGCATTGAAGACCCAACAAGGATCCCGATGGACCATGGTTTTCGATGAGCTCAAACGACTTGGCAATGGCATCAGCGCCATCATTACATCCTCCGTAGGCTTATATACGCCTTTCACCGCCAGATTATGTTTCAACAGACTAACAACATGGCCGAATGCTTGTTAATCAGGGAATCAAATGCTTATTGACTTAAGAATCAAGTTCTTGTAGTATATGGAGACCTTTTAGTGATCACCGATTAGCGAGCGGATACAGCATCCGAATCTCATTCCATATCGAGCATGTTCCGAGTTTGATCCCTACTAAGAGATCACTTTCAATCATATTCATGAGAAGAGATTAACAAGGCATTTATCACACTATGTCATCTATGTTCAAGGTCGAGGGACAATGAGGCTCCCTGCATCATTATCAAAAGTTTGATGAACCTATACCTGTGAACTTGATACGTAAGAGAAACTGTATCACGACGCAGGTATCTTGAGACTCGTGAATATTCAAGTAGGCATCTCACAATGATAAGAAGTTCTTGAGAAGATTTGCATCCAAATTCTTCCTCAAGAACGATATCTTAAACAAGCGCAATCCACGACTTGTGCTTACTCCACCGTGGCAGTAACGTAAAACAAAAAGCATTTAATTATGGAAGAGTCAGACAAGGTGCATTTGGTACCCACTCCGTTGGGACATACGATGGCTAAGAAGATTTTAAGAACGGGTTACTATTGGTCCACCATTGAAGTCGAACGTCACCGCTACGCCGATCTTGTCACAAGTGCCGACGGCGTTATTAAAGTACACGAGCCTCCAAAGACTCGAATGTTCTAAGCTCGCCTTGCAATGTGGGGCATCGACACGATTGAGAAATCAAGCCCACCGCCTCCAATGGACACCGCTATCCTCGTGGCAACGATCATTTCACCAAATGGGCAGAGGCAGCCTCGTCAGACCGTTACCAAGAATGTCAGGCTCGCTTCATCAAGTAATCTTATCTCGCCGATACGGCACTCCGGAAAGGATTATCGTATAATGGCTCTAACTCAATAACAAGATGATCATCGAACTCGCACGCCAGCTCAAGATCAAGCATCACAACTCTTCCCTTATCTACTAAGATGAAACGTTGCCGCCAACAAGAACATTAAGAGGATTATACGTAAGATGACAAAGGATACAAAGATTGGTATGAGATGTTACCATTTGCTCTCCACGTTATCGCACTACAAGACGAATATCAATATGGGCAACCCCTTCTCTGTGTAAGGTATGAAAGGCCTTACCAATTGAGGTTCGTGATTCCTCAACCGTAGTCCTCCGTGACGCAGAGTTAGGTTGAACACGATCGTCCGCACCTCGATCGAACACTTGATGACGAGAAACGACTGCATCCATCCGCCACGGATGATCTATCGGCGTAATGATCGCATTTAACAAGAAAGTCAAGCAATCGAGTCTACCAAGTCTGGGATCTAGTAGTCAAGCGCATCATTCTTCCACAAGGCGACCTCAGGCAAATGGACTCACCCATGAGGGACCATTTAGTAGTCAAGACAAGATTTTCTCAAGGAGCTATGATACCAAAGATCATGGATGGTGAAGACTTCCCACACCCCGTGAACGCAGTATAGTCAAAAATACTACGACAAAGAATTCGCCAGTCGATCGACCTAGGCAAAATAATGGAGATCCCGACGAACCAAAAGGGTTCGCAAAATTAAGGATATATACAAAACATGTACACCGCAAGTCGAAACCCAAAAGGCGGTTGGGCAAAAAGGTATCCTAAGAGATCGAAACCCTAAGGGCGGTCTAGGCAAAGTTAGGATTTAAGCGTATTTAACCGAATCTCATCCAGATCATCAACTTCCGCATACTACCTAGATTCAAGATTCAAAATGCAAGATCACCACTCACTTTCTACTCACAGCAGAGAGAGATAGTCGAAATATACGAGTACTAGCATATCGAACTTAACGATCAAGTTTCCGACAGCTTTTACTTTTCCGTACAAACTACTTGGCCATACGCCACCTTTCAAATAACATTTCCAAGCAATTTCCAAGCAATAACATTTCATCCCCGACCGAGGTATTCATCCCCAACAAGATATCTCTCAACAACCTTTTCTCCAAAGAAGAAGATAATTCAAACTTGGTCGATAAAGGCATCGAGGAAACCTACATCTCTTATTCCCCAACAGAGATTACAAAGGGCTCCATCCTTCTAACCCGGCCTCCCAAAGAATACCAAATACTCTCCCAAGAAGATCTACACGCAAGATCCCTCAGAGAGAGTACCTCCATATTTCTCCTCAACAGGTCTATACACAAGATCCTCAAGAAGACGCCTTTGATCTCCATCCTCAAGAATATCTAGCCCAAGACTGCCGATAGTACATCTGAGGAACGTAGTTTTTTTCTTATCGGTCTCCATCCGCTCATTCCCCAAACAAGTCGAATCCTCAAGGTAACATCCTCGATCTCTTCAAGATGGATATGTTTTGAAATACCACAACATCTATCATTCATACATTTCATAAAGTCATATTTATATATATGCCATTCATACACATTGTCATGCATCATTCCCCGCATAAGACTAACAATATTTCATCAAAGTTTCTCTTTGTTTCTCCAAAATAGGTGAAAATTATCGACTCAAACAGTCCAAGATTAACACCAATCCAGACGGAGAACTATCCGAAGATCATTTAGTTGTACTTCACAACCGGTCCAAGATTAAGACCCGAATCCAGACGGGAGAACTATTCTCAGATCAGCCTAGTTGTCCTCCGACAACGGGTCCAGATTAAGACCCAATCCGACGAGAATCTATCCAGATCGCCCTAGTTGTTCCGACAATCCGTCTGTGATTAAGACCGAATCCGACGGAAAACTATCTCGAACACCGCCTCATTGTCCTCCTCCAACAGATCCTGATTAATGCCCGGTTAGACGGGAAAACTATCTCGAACGATCGCGTTATCTCGATACTGTGCATTGGATCAATGCCCATGCACAAGGAAGATATCCACATTTTTGCCAACTACTACCCCCTTAGAGTAATGGGAGCACGAAGATCTATTCTCGATTCCTTCTTATTATCAACAACTACAAGTAGTCTAACAGACGTACTCATTGCCCAGGATGGGCATCTTAAGCCCATCTCGACTACTCTATCAACGCTCCGCTTTAATCGCCGCATATTTGGTTAAAACCAATAAACCAATAACTTCATTCAAAGATGAGCATCTAAGTTCAACGTGACGATCTCTCCTAAGATGGCATCTAAGCCCATCTCCATGCTCCTTCCACCTGTGAAACATCTACAGAGCCTACGGTAACTCCCTCCTCAAAGACCAATCTTTCCGTATGACATCTTAAGCCCATCTCTCGCTTGGCTCTCCTATTCAACAACCACCGAGTCTAGCGTGACACTCATTCCCCACCTTTCTCCAAATGGCATCCAGAAGCCCATTCCCGCATCATCGCCCAACAACGAAAATTGTGTACCGAAAGTGTTCAATCATCTTCACATCCGTGTCACGTAAAGGAAAGCATGCCAATCTAACCCTTCCAAAGATACAAGAAGATTGAACAAGGGCAGCCACATACCCCAAAATTTGCCTCCAACTTCTCAAGACATTTCATACATTCATACTAAAGATTCCTCAAGGGTCGATCGACAAACCTCTCCTAGATAATCAACCCAAACTAGGTTTGTAATTTTAGATCCGTATGACTTCCAACATCTCCAATGGTCATCATGCCTCCTCATATGCTTTCAAAGATTCTCCATGACAAAATTCAAGCCTCACAAGCCAAGTTTGCTCGTGATTCGAAAATCAACAGATTGACAAAAAGTCAATCGTGGTCAACATACACCAAACTTCATGATTTTTGGTCAACATCCTCATTTTGAAGTTACATTCATCATTTGATCAAGGGTTGATCATGATTCATCAAGAAAACTCAAGATTTGCTCAAAGGTCAAACTTTCTAAATTAGGTTTTCTAAAGGAAAAGTCAATCAACTTTTGACCGAGCATAACTTCATACTTTTGTCGAAATTTTCCACCACCTCTTGTTTTGAAGGAAATTCAATTTCCTACAACTTCATGTCTCACAAGAATGTTCAAAAATGCTTATTTGGAAGTTATGGATCAAAACACGTGTCTTTTCAAAGTCAATAAAAGTCAACATTTTGTTTTGAAGATATATGAGTATGGAAACCTTAATTAAGATGAAACCAAAGAGGTTGGTTATAGACCTCAGAGCTCTCAAAAGCCCAAGAACACTCAAAATGTGGAAATTGAGCAAAACACTCTTGTGCAAGTTTGGTATTTCAAGAAGTGCACAAAGAGATATGCTTGTAAAAATTTAAAAATTTAAACGGGCCTAGTTTTTCTTCATTCAAACTTGTTCCTTATACAATTTGGAACGCCCAAGCCTCAATGCCATTTAATTTTTATTTATTTTTCTATTTAATTTGGATTTTATTCATTTAAATACAAATTAAATTCAAAAATAAGGTATAAAATCAAAATTAATTAAAATTGATTTTTCTCCCATCCTCGAGATCCAAGCACCAAGAAAGTCGGGCAAATTTCAAATTTGATTTGATTTGGCAAGAAATTGAAGAAATTGATCAATATGAAGATTTGATTTTGTACAAAATCAAATATTTTCACATTGATTAACCATTATTTGTTCTCAAATCATCTCAAATTCCATCCAATATAAATATACAAGGTATCACATGAATGAGAATAGAAAATTGCTCGAGGAACCCTAACCTAACTCAAAAACTGCGGTTTTCAAGTAAACTACTCCTTGTTCCACCTTTTGTTTCAATTGGTTTTTGAGGATCCAAACACGCTCCTTGACATCCCTTGAAGCATCCTGCATCTTTTACATTGTCCAAAACATCAAGAATTGCAAGAACACGATTTCTTTGTCAAACTTTTTCCAAAATCGATTTCCATTATTCATGCATTTTAACATGTTTTGTTGTTGTTTTTGTGATTAGAACGAAGCTTGGAAGCTTTCGGTGGTTTGATTGAATTTGGCCTAGAACACGAATCACCATTGCTAGGGTTTTCGTTTCAAATTAGCTTCATTAAAATGGATAAATTGGACCAAAGACCACCACCATCGTGTTTAGAATTCAATTTGCAATCGATTCATGTACTCACAATTAATTTATATTACGGTATGAGATTTTGAGAATTGCACTATAGGTCGCACCGAGGTCGACGCCATCTTTTCAAAATTCAAAACCAGAAGATGAAGCTTGGCGCGATTCTGCAATCGTGAGTCGACACTCGCTTACAAACCATTCGGCCTGCTTTCCATAATAACACGTAGCACCGTTCTATTGTTAAAGGCGCCAAGCTGTAATATAAGGTCCCGGAAGTCTCGATTCCCAAAACATGGCAAAGTGATTTTTACATGTTACAATATTTTCATTTTCCTATTTTCTTTATTTTCATGTTAATTTAATTTATCTTTCAATTTTTATCATGCATTTAAAAACACTAAAACATTTTATTTTTTGCATACATGTTAGAATAATGTTTATTTAATTTTAAATTAAAAATATTAGTTTTGTATGCATATTTAATTTAATTTCAATTTATCATATTTAAATCATTTTTAATGATTTTTAATTATTAAATTAATCAAATAATCCTAAAAATTATTTTAGCATATTAATATATTTTCTAGCATGAAAACTTTTTCTCTTTCAAAATTATTATTTTACTAACATTTTCTTATTCAATTTTCTCGTATTTCCGATTTTTCACTCGCTCTCAGCAAATATCTCGCTTCGATAAATTTTTATCGCTTTTCTTTTCATATTATGTACTGCCTATGGGATGTAATAGTTTACAAGACTTTATTTTCCACATTTTAAATTACGATCTTCTAAAGCTATGTAATATAGATTTACTTCTCCCAAGACTTATATTTCCGCAAGTTTAATTCTCCGACCCGATAAACCGTTAGTAATTAGGCTGCATGGCAAGATAACGGAAATAGTCACCCATAATTTCCAAGATAATATATCCGAATCAACATACTCTTTCTACACATGCACCCCTCAATTCTCTCAATGGCTCTCATTTAATTCAAATGGTCAAGTCCTCGAACGCAGAGGTATTCTAGCACCGCCGCTTACAAACAAATCATCATCATATAGTCCCTTCGATACAAAGATCATAAGATTCCACGACGCCCAATACATGATCTCGAATTTTGATCACGTCTACGAAAACGATGATAGTCCCTTCGAACGGGCCAGATACTCCTACAAGTTCTTTCTACCACCATACGATGTCCCTTCGAACGTCCCGCCACATCCAATCTAATGTATTACCTACCAACCACTATATGGATACTGCTATTCTAAAGGAACTTAAAATAACAAATGACCGCTCCGAGTAGTAATAAGACTTTTTATTTGCTTGCTCAAAAATACTTTCTACACTACACACTTTTGTCAAAGTTCAAACTCTTTTCAAAACGTAAACATTACCCGAACACTTCAGATACATTCCTACATGAATCATTACAAAGTCAAAGCGAAATGTCTTTCAAAACATTTTTCAAACACATGAAAGCACAATTTTAAAGTGGATCTAAGAGTTAACTAAGAGCCCGTGATAACTACGGATGGAAGCGGCGTTAATACTTTCCTTTTCATAACCTTCTCCTTACTCAATCTAACGAAGGTCTTTTTTCTCGCACTTTTACCTTCCCTTAATTGGATAAAAGAAAAGTCGGTACGACTCTCATATCCGTATACCATGTATATACAAAACCAACAAAGCTGGCTTCACCGACATACCATGGTGACATTATTTCCACTTTATATTCATCTACTGCTTAGATGTAGGTTCACGCCGACGATATGACAGCTCGATCATGCATCAAGAAGAACATCTCGATCATCTACTAAACTATTTGATAAGGTCACAGATCTACAAGACGAGACTTAACCCCCAGTGCACCTTTGGAGTCGATCCTAAAACTCTAGGGTTCGTTGTTTAGTAAAGGTATTGAGGTTGACCACCAAGGTTAAAGTTATTCAAGAAATGCCGCCCCCGACCGAGAAAGAAGTCATAGGTTTCGGGATGCTTGAATTACATCATGTATCTCATTGCACATTTAATCCGCGCATCAGGAACCAATCTTCGTTACTTAAGAAAGATTAAGTGGCAGAATGGAACAGATAATCGCGATCGCTTGACAAAATCAAGGAGTACCCACAAAATCCTCCTACCTCCGATGTCACCGGGGCACCCTTATCATGTACTTCGGCGTTAAGCTGTGAGAACCCAACGGGCGTGTCAGCGTCACGTATTTGGTGTCCGGT